>JANTPZ010003725.1:0-16285 GCA_025593235.1 Vachellia pachyceras
CATAATTTCGTTTCTTGCCTCACTTATCTCAATGTTGGTTTCTTTCTATGCTGCTCTATCCCATGACTTTGAACCTAAAGAGAAGTATAAGCTTATTATATCTTATGGGATTATTTTATTACCAATAGTTTTGGTGTACACATTTGCACAACTTCCTCTATATTGGCATCTTTTAAAATTCTCAGTTACAAAGGTGCCAAATCCAAGAATTGTTGAAGAAGACAACATATCACGTTTCTTCCAAGACTTGAGGATTGAACAACAGGATCATATATAGCCAGCCCAAATGCATGAGATGGTGAAAAGGAGCAAGCGGAAATAACCAGCACTGCTTTCTGTATGTTTTCTATTATTATCCATCGTTAAAGAATAAAAAGATTTGAGGAAGAAGAATAAATATAGTCTTTAGGGTTTGAAGTTCTCAAGATCAGTGTGGTTTTTCTTCCCAAATGTGTGGAAGAAGTAACCATGAGTGTGTGTACTGTTGTTACTTGTTTGCTAGACATTGTTAATTGTTGGAGTTATGACCGTAATATTTAAAAACTCTCGCATCAACAAAAATTATAAGGGAATGAAGTAAGTTAAATCAAACAATTTTGATTCACACGATACAAAGATTTCTTTATAATACTTTTACCCATCCTAATCTTCAATGAATACAGGGAACAGAAACTTCACCAAACCAAACATGGTGCTCTGCAACTTCGTGATCGCACTTGACTCCCAACTAAGCAATCATGTCAGTGACATCCTTTGATGTTGTTCAAGGCACGTTGTGACAGCTTCTCAATTGGACGCTGGATGAGTCGGTTAAGTTGTTAGTAATTAGTTAATATTTTTAGTTAGTTTGTTACAGTTCACTTAGTTAAGATTTTACCGGACTATTCAGTTATGGTTGGATATTTACTGAGTTGTGGTTACATGTATAAAGGATGACTGAGACTATGTAATATTATGAAGATAGATGTCAATTCATTTACAGCGTGTGTCTTGCTTTCTCTGCATCTTTCCTTTATAGCTTCTTCTCCTAGCTGCGACATGGTATCAAAGCGATGAAAGCTCCTTCTACCACCACTGCAGTGGCTGCCAACACCGATATGTCTACTTCTTCTACTACCGATAATGATGTGAATCTTGCCAACTCCCTCATAGATCACACTCAGCTTATCTCAAGTTCTTATTTCTTACACCCTAATAAGAACCCATCCCTTTTTCTCGTCACTCCAGCTCTCACAGGGCTAAACTACCATACTTTGTCCAGAGAGATGAAGATTGCTCTTCAATCTAAAAACAAACTCTCCTTCGTTGATGGTACCATCGTAGCACCGTTACCTTCTAATCCGGTATATCCAGCATGGCTTCACTGCAATACGATGGTGAGTACATGGCTTACACGCTCTCTTTCTCCTACAATAGCACAGAGTATTTTATGGTTAGACAAAGCCTATGATATATGTCAGATCTGCGAGATCGATTTGCTCAGAACGATGTCTTCCGAGTTTCCGAGCTCCAGGAAGAGATTTTCTCTTTCAAACAGGGCGATTTGACTGTCAGTGAATATTTCACTAAGTTGAAGATCTTTTGGGATGAATTCATCAGTCTTCGACCGATTACTTGATGTCCATGTAATTTCACATGGCCCTGCAATGTGTACCGTGAACAAGACTATGCACTTCGCTTCTTGAAAGGTCTCAATGAACACTTCTCCTCTGTAAAGTCTCAGATCATGTTGCTAGATCCATTACCTTTGGTCAATAAGATTTTCTCTTTAATCCTCCAACAAGAACGTGAGATACAGCTAGGAGTAGCACCAATGGTACTCTTCAACAAAGCTATTCCACAAAATCATGGTTCCACATCCAAGAACCAGAACAAGGATGCTAACACCAAGTTTTGCACTTATTGTAACCGACCAAGACACACTGTTAACACCTGTTACCGCAAGCATGGTTTTCCATTGGCTTCAAGTTTCGCAATCCTTCATCTGCCTCAGCTTATCACTTCCAAACTCAAAATCCAAGTTCTGCATCAGAGCATAAAACTAATCTAGCTAGTATCTCTCCTACTCCATCTTCACAATTTACACTAGATCAGTACAATAAACTCCTACAACTCGTTCAATCTGTATCTTTAGACAATACTTCCCCTCACACCCCAGCAGTTCATAACATTAGCTCACTTCCTTCCACTGCATCTACATTAAGTAATATCTGTACCATTGCTTCTTTTTCTGTTCATACTTCTTGGATCATTGATACAGGCGCCACCGACCATGTATGCTATTCTCTCCATTTATTCTCATAATATAGCCACATTGCACCCACTCCTAAACTCCCTAACAAAAGTTTTATCACCGCTTCCATATCAGGGACTATTTGTATATCTAATTCTTTAACACTTCACAATATCTTTCATATCCCAGACTTTGCCTTTAACATACTTTCTGTCTCCAAACTCACAATCTCCGCTCAATGTTGCTTCATTTTTCTTCCTTCTATTTGTTATATCCAGGCCCTCTCTCCCTGGAAGATGATTGGTACAGTTGAAGTAATTGAGGGATTATACATTCTTAATCCTGCAAAAATCATTTTTCTTCCTTCTATTTGTTATGGCACCATCGTTTAGGTCATGCCTCCATCTCCACTTTGAAATTTTTTCATTAGCAATTCCTTGACATTTCTTGTAATGATCAATCTGAACCATGTACTGTATGTCATATGGCTAAACAAAAACATTTGAAATTCCCTGTAAGCATTGCCAAGAGTAATAAAAGGTTTTCCCTCATTCATGTTGATATATGGGGCCCTCTTTCTGTACATTCCATTAGGGGTTTCAAATATTTTTTAACTATTGTAGATGATTACACTCGTTATATTTTCTTTATGAAATCTAAATTTGAAACCAGAATGCATCTACAATCATTCATTGATCATGTTGAAACTCAATTTGATACCAAAGTTCAAATTGTCAGGTCTGATAATGGTCTTGAATTTTTTATGGAACCCTTTTACAAAGCCAAAGGCATTATTCATCAAACCTCTTGCATTGACACCCCTCAACAAAATGGTATAGTTGAGAGAAAGCATCAACACATTTTGAATATTGCTAGAGCATTGCTATTTCAATCCAAAATTCCCAAACTCTATTGGTGCTATGCTATTGCACATGCCATATACATAATTAACATATTACCATCTCCTATTATCAACCATAGCACACCTTTCACATTATTGCATAACACTCCACCCACTCACTCTAACTTGAAAGTTTTCGGTTCATTATGTTTTGCAAGCACCCCTCCCCACAATCGCAGTAAACTTGATCCCAGAGCTTCTAAATGTCTCTTCCTTGGATTCCCTGAAGTTCTTCTCAACCTACATTCTCGCAAAATCTTTATCTCTCGGGATGTCATCTTCTATGAATCCTATTTTGCATATGCTACCAATACCTCACATGAGCCTATACCTTCTATGCCAGCTGATCTACGCTCATTGGACTATGATTTGGAAGACCTACCAACTATCAGTCACACAAATAACTTTCCCTCTTTACCCATAACTAGTGCACCTTCATCTTCACCACCCATAGACAACACCCAACCACTTTCCACATCCACTTCTCCTATCCCTTCTCGAGTCTCAAGCAGACCAAAACAACCCCCTTCCTACTTGTAGGATTACTACTGTTCCTCTTTCACTACTTCAGCTGCGCCAGTCTAATCAAGTAAATGCCCTATTTCTTCTGTTCTTTCTTATAAATCCCTTTTTCCTTCTTATACACACTTGTGTCTTAATACTACTTCTGATGATATTCCATCCACCTACCGCCAAGCATATAAATTCAAACCATGGAGAGATGCTATGCAACATGAAATAAATGCCCTGGAACAGAATAACACCTGGATTCTCACTCATTTACCTCATGGGAAATACCCCATTGGGTGTAAATGGGTTTACACTAAGAAGTATAAATCTGATGGCTCATTTGATAGGTACAAAGCCCGTTTGGTTGCCAAAGGTTTCTCTCAAACTGAAGGCATAGATTTTTTTTGAGACATTCTCTCCTGTTGCTAAAATCACTACTGTCAGATTACTTATTGCTCTAGCTTCAACTAATAATTGGCATTTGCATCAATTTGATGTAAACAATGCTTTCTTCCATGGTAACCTTGAAGAGGAAGTCTACATGACATTGCCTCCTAGATTTTCCTCCCCATACTCTTCTCTAGTATATAGGCTTCAGAAGTCAATTTATGGTCTGAAGCAGGCCAGCACAAAATGGTTCCAAAAACTGTCATGTGTCCTTCTTTCATTTGGTTATACAGAATCCAGAGCTGATTACTCTCTCTTCATTAAGTCATCAAGCTCTAATTTTACAGCTCTCCTAGTATATGTTGATGATATCCTCTTAACTGGTAATGATATAGTTGAGATTAATTTTGTAAAACATCACCTTGATTCTCAATACAAGATCAAGAATCTTGGCCTTGCTAAATTTTTCTTAGGACTTGAATTAGCCCATAGCAAAACTGGTATCTCCTTGTGTCAGAGAAAGTTTGCTTTGGATCTTTTAAGTGATGCAGGTTATCTGGATTGTAACCTGCCTCCACTCCTATGGACAGAAGTACCAAACTCTGTGCAACTGGTGGGACTCCCCTTTTGGACATAGCTCCTTATCGCCAATTAGTGAGTCGCCTCCTATATCTCACCAATACTCGTCCAGACATCTCCTTTGCTACTCAACAACTTTGTCAATTCATGGCTAACCCCACTGCCCTTCACCTTCAGGTAGCTCACCGTGTCCTTCGTTATCTCAAATCAGCCCCTGGAAAAGGCCTCTTCTTTCCTTCTCAATCCACTGCTCAGACCAAAGGTTTTAGTGATAGTGATTGGGTTGCTTGCATTGAATCTCGCAGGTCAATCACTGTATATTGTATATTTCTTGACAATTCTCTTATTTCATGGAAGACTAAGAAGCAGCCAACCGTTTCAAGATCCTCCTCAGAAGCCGAATACCGAGCCTTAGCTGTAACTACTTGTGAGATCCAATGGATCTTGTATCTTCTTGATGATCTCCACATTCCCCATTCACGAGCTGCTCTCCTATTTTGTGACAACCAATCAGCTATCCAGATTGCTTCAAACCCAACATTTCATGAATGAACCAAGCATATAGAATTGGATTGTCATCTTGTGCGTGATAAAGTCAAGGATGGTGTAATTCATATTCTCCCTCTTCGTTCACATGATCAACTGGCTGATTTATTTACCAAACCATTAGCCTCAGGTCCATTCCATCATTTGTTGTCCAAGTTGGGCATGATTAATATACATGCTCCAGCTTGTGGGGGTAACAGCTTCTCAACTGGACGCTGGATGAGTTGGTTAAGTTGTTAGTAATTCGTTAATATTTTTAGTTAGTCTATTACAGTTCACTTAGTTAGGATTTTAGCGGATTATTCAGTTATGGTTGGATATTTACTGAGTTGTGGTTACATGTATAAAGGATGACTGAGACTGTGTAATATTATGAAGATAGATGTCAATTCATTTACAGTGTGTGTCTTGCTTTCTCTACATCTTTCCTCTATAGCTTCTTCTCCTAGCTGTGATACGCTGAGAGAAGACCAACACATTATCCTCCAACCCATCTAATATGGCTTGGTGCTGATGACCCATTTCAAGCTCTGCTCAATACTTCGATTCTGCATCACCTTCTACCTTCTGCAATATCTTCCTGCTTTAGCCATGAATAACATTCGAGATGCATTTGACTATGTATCCAAGATGTAGTAGCTAATATTGTTCCACCACCATCACAGCCTTCAAGATCCAAGTTCTTGAGCATCAGCCAACCCAATTCTGTCGCCTCCTCATCTCGCTTTGCCTCAAGAGTTATATTTATTAGCTAGGCTCTTTTAAAGGAAAGATTCCTCAAGGTAAGCATAATGTCAAGATGTATACATTAGATAAAGACATAAATTTAATAAATGTATTCAAAATTAAAAGCATTCAATAATTTTTAATATAGTATAATTTCCAATTATTGAATACTCCTTCAATCTTATTTATAGGCTAGAGTAATAATGTTTTATAATTTAATCCTATTTGTAAGTTACAGCGTTAAATTTTTATGTGAATGTACAATTATACTATTTATTTATTATGTGTTGACTTTACTCATATGTGTTATCATAGTTGATATTAAATGAGAATAAAGTTGAAAAGTTGTTGGATTTTAATATAAAATTAATGAGGTTTAATGTTTTTCTTGATCTGTATGAAACATGATTAAAATTGACTTATAAATAATATTAAATAAGTATGATATATTGGAAGACTAATATTGTTGACTTAGAATTTCCTCACCTATAAAAACATGATATGCAATAATATGGTATAGGTTAAAATTTAATGGGAAAATGACAGCAGAATCCATGGAACTCGTATAATATAAAAAAAGTCCCATTGACAAGTCGCTAATTCACTATTGACAAGTGTTTGAGACCTTTTTGATATTTTCGTGCTTTCTTAGGACTTTATTGTCATTTTTCCAAATTTAATTGCTCCAAATTTGACAATGAATTATCCTAATTATTTGTTAATTAAAATTTTCAAGGAATCTACAGCAAGGAAACGATGACAATACATAATTTAATTATTGTCCAGTAAGTTATTTATTTAACTTAGATAATTTATTTAATAGCGTATATTAAGTAAGTTATTTTACTCAAGTATTAAATTTTTTCCAAAATCAATTCTATTAAATATTAATGCATCCAATTCGAAATATAAGAAACTGAATTCTTTTATTTGGCCAGTTAAGACACAAATTTCTGGTTTCACAATGCTGATAAAATTAATTAAAAATGAGTTGTGTTGAGAATTATTCAAAATCAATACTAATATTTCATGATATTGTTATCAATTAGAAATCCACATCTCTCTCCATTGGAAAATAATTGGAAATTTTCATAAACAAATGATTGAAAAATAAATTTGGGCCATCAATAATAGAAAGATAAACAAAAAGAGCTAGATAATTTAGCGTGAGACAGTTTGGAGTGATTCTATTGATCAATTGGCGAAATCTAGAGATTCAGAGCATGCAACTACAAGAGTGCAGTTCTCTCTAATTCAGAGTGTTTGTAATGTTTAGCAAAACTTGGATAAATAAGTGATTCCAATATCCATAAGGGTTAGTTGCTTTATTTCCGAATCTAATCTGTCTATATTGAGATTTCAGATACGTGAGAGTTAGACCTTCAAACATTTTTTTTAATAGTAAGGCGATACTTCATGTTTCTGTGTCTATATTACTTAACTGAACTCGACTATATAATTGGTCTCCCTCTAGATTGTGCACAACTCCCTCCTTTGAAACAGAGGAGCCAGTTGCTATGTTTCCGTATATAACCTGCCTATCCCAAGACTCTATGTGCATGGAGGTTAGACAATTTCTGAAGGCTTCAACGTGGCACTCTCATATTTCTTCCTGTTAGACACCACGTGGGCCCTCCTCTATTTCTGGATTTGCTTTCTAGGGATCACCCTTACTTGGCCCAATATAATACCCTTTTTTGTTATACATGTACAAATGCCATTTCACCCAAAAAAACATAATTTCATTTTTCAGCAAAAATAAATAATTTATTTTTGGTCTTTAGAGGTTGACTAAAATTTTAGAATATAATGTCTTGGTTAAGTGAAATTTTTTTTCTTGATATTATTATGTTAGTTAATTTTTTTATTTATATACCCAGTTGTAATAAGTTATTTTGAAAGTTGATGAATCAAGAAGTTTTCTTTATAAGTATTAACTTGTGTTGAGTATTCTGATAAAATACGGTTAGATTGCAAAAGTTTAATCAACATTGTGTAGCATGTTATAACTAAGGATCTAAAGACAAATTCTTCTAAGGGTTAGGTAATAAAAATCCTTAATTTACATAAACGATATCTTATATTAAGTATTAAAAGCTAAGTAATATTATCCTATCAACATCAACACACATTGTGTGTTTGAGAATCCATTGGAAGAAAAGAGTTTACAGATTTCGAGATGATTTTATTGATTTCAAAACAATTTTACAGATTTCAAGATTTTTTTACGGATTTCAAAATTTTTTACGGATTTCGAGATGTTTTTTATCTTGACTTGCGTGAATCGTTAGAAATTTTTTTTTCAAACATGGTTAAGAGTATAAACTATCATACTTGAATTATTTTTTTATTTAAAGGGGTAGAAATTAATGGCATGAGGTTACAACAGCAGGATCGAACCCGTGACCTCCCAATTGGGAGATCCCTTACCATTAGGCTACAAAGCCTTGAGTATCATCCTTGAATTATTGAAAATCGATGTTAGATTGTTGTTCCACCAATTCAATACATTTGATTCTTTCTAATTATTATTAAGCCTATTGGTAAATATTAGCCAACTAAAATTTTTAATTCAATTAAATCATTTATATTAGCAAACTAAAGTGTGAAGCAAATGCCAAAATAACCAAATCAAATTGTTACCCTTAATCAAGATAGAAAATGATCCATATTGCATAAGTGGATTAATATTTTTGCATAACATTATTTGATAATGTAATTTATAGATATTTTATCATGCCTAAATGGGCTGCAAACTTTGGTTAGTCCCATAAACTAACCACATGCTTCATGAAAGGGACGAAACACTTAGAAATTGATTGCCATCTCATTCGTGAGAATCTATAAGAGAAGCCATGAAGCTGATTAGTTTAGAGCATGTGAAATCTCTGAATCATGAGGTTGATATTCTAACAAAACCTGTAGCAAAAGAATGTACAGAACCGATTGATTTACAAGTTGGGTAATGTTAACATTTATGGTGTCCAATTTGACAAGAGTGTTATAATATTTATTGAATATTTGAATCAACTTATTTTAAATGATTTTTTGTGGTTTGAAGTAAGTATGTGAGAGATATTTTATCTCAACTTATGTAAAAAAATGTTTTTATAAGTGCTTTTAGGTCTAGCAGTCATTGGAGACGTGAGGCCATTAGTAGCTGTAGTTCAAAATTGTGTGTATATGTTCAGGTCCTCCTCTATCAGATACACGTTTTTGTAAACATTTTCTCCAGATTAATGAATTATTCACATTTTCTCTTTCAACACTGCGTTTCATTGTATAGGTTAACATTCACTACCAAAAAATGCCACTTTTCCATCGCTAAATGGCTATTTTCCGTCGTTAAAATAAGTGTAGCTAATATTTTCCGTCACTAAATGGAAATTTTCTGATAAAAAATAGCCATTTAGCAATGGATTTTTCTGTCGCTAAATAACATTTTTCTGGTAGCGATTATCCTTACACTTTGCTTTTTCTCTTTATTGTTAGGAGGATTGTAACCTAGCATGGTTAGTGAATGAGGGTAAGATTCATATATAGAATGTCAACAGTGAACAATAGTATTCAAACATACGAGGTGAAAGCTTAGTACATGACATGTTTGCATTTGATGAATTTAAAACCAATACAATGTGCCCTTTGAGAAAGCGGCATAGAAATGCTTTTGCAGTTTACAAGATAAATATGTGAAAATCTATTATCTCGACCTATGAAAAACACTGTTGAATGTACGTTTAGTAAGTCCAAACGCTCTCCCAAACAGAGAAAATCACTACTAGAAAATCACAGTTTAGCGAGGAAAATTAGCGACGACTTTGAAATTCCTTTCTAAATAGCCAATTAGTGAGGAATACTAAATTTCTCTCTAATATCCAAATTAGCGAGGAAAATTAGCGACGACTTGGATGTTCCTCTCTAAAATACTTAATTAGCGAGGAATTTAGCGAGGAATATTATATTCCTCTCTAATTTTCTAAATTAGCGAGGAAAATTAGCGGCGACTTAGATAATCTTCTCTAAAAGGTCTAATTAGCGAGGAGTCTAACGAGGAATATTATATCCCTCTCTAATTTTCCAAATTAGCGAAGAAAATTAACGATGACTCGGATATTTCTCTCTAAATTACTCAATTAGCGAGAAATTTAGGGAAGAGAATTATATTCCTCTCTAATTTTTCAAATTAATTAGTGATGAAATTTTTTAACGTAATACTGAATTATTCAAATTTATTTTTAGCATGAAATTGTGAAGAGATAAAAGAATTAATATATTTTTTCAATTTCATCCTTATATTGTTTAAATTTTGAAAGGCTTTCCCTCTTCTTTTTTAATTTAATTTTTTGATTTTTGGAGGGAGATCACATTCCCTATTATTCTTTTTAATTATCTGAAATATATTCTTGAGGGAGGGAAAATTTTCACTTACCCATTTTTGCTTACTCAGCTGACCATTTTTGCTCCCAAATCCTCCTTTCATCTGAAACCCAATGATGCGAAACCCCTAACCCTAACCTACAGCTCGGCCACTCCCCGATAGCAGCGTCTCCTCTTCTTGCTTCAAAGTCTTCATTCCAGTTGTGTGCAGAAGCTTCAAGCCTCCTAAATCCGTCTTCGTCGTCGTCTTCTGTCTCTCAGGCTATGTTTGGTTTGATCAAGGGGAAAGGAAGGGGATGGATAGGAGGGAAAGGGAAGGGATGGAAGGGTATAAAGCTACTTTGTTTGGTTTAGTTAAAGGGGAAGGAAGGGGAATGATTTTTAATGATTCTTTGTTTGGTTCAGGAGGGGAGGGAATTTAATAATCAATTTACTATTTTACCCATGTATGTTGATTTATATTTATTTATTTATACAATTTATTTTAATCAGTTTTCACTCATGAAAAATATGGTAGGGGTATTTTAGTTTAATATTTTCATTCCCCTCTAAAACCTCCTAAATTGGAGGGATCAAAAAGAGAGGGAGGGAAGGGGAGAGAGAAGATTATTTTTCATCCCCTCCCCTCCAAAAAATTCAAACCAAACAAGGGGAGGGTCTCATTAAACATCCCCTTCCTTTCCCTTCACCCTAACCAAACAGGCCCTTAGTGTCTTTGATCTTCATCTTCATCTTTGTTTGAGAGCTCATCCCAAGACAACGCCATGTCTTCCTCCTTTAGCTCAGCATCTCTGATCTTCGTCGCCATCGCTTTGTTTATTCTCTGTTGAACGATTTCACCGTCAAAGTAAGTGGTTTATTTGAATCTCTTCATCACTCCAATATTTTTTTTAATATAATATCTTGCTTGTTATTTTTATTCGGCTTGGTTTGTATTATTGTGTTTGAAGTTGAAATGTTCAAGGGGCTTTTGCTTTCGAAATTGTTTGGTAAGCCCCAAAATTACTTAAAAAAGCACTTTCATATAAATCACTTGAAATAAATTAAATCCATAACATAGGGATATTTGATCGTGAGCTTGAATATTCAATTTACGACGTTCACCTTTTGCTTTCAGGATGCCAAGGGAAATGATGTTAATCTCGGCGATTACAAAGGCAAGCTTCTTCTGATTGTCAACGTTGCGTCACAATGGTTAGCTCCGTGTTCTCAAACCCTTTCTCCCATTATCAACTTCTACCTAGTATAATACATATTTCAGAGCAATGAATCTTTAACGAAATCATAGTCATTCCTTGGATGATAGTAGCTGTAGGGTATGTGGGACCATTAACTTTGCAGGATCTACCATTTATGTGGAACCCACTTAAGCTCATATTTACCTATCTTTAAATTGTCCCTTTTAATTATGGAGAGAAATTGGATGGATCCTTATTGAGGAAAGTGTGTCGTTGGCCTTTAGTGTTCAGAGGGATTGTAGATGAACTAACTTTAATCTTTTATCTATGCCTTTGCTGTTATTTTTTCTTTCAATTGTATTCCTTCAACAAATTTTAATGTTTTAAATTGTGTGACACAGTGGCTTGACTACTTCAAACTACACAGAGCTGGGTCAATTATACGAGAAATACAAAGGCAAAGGTTTGTTTGTTCTTTTTTGTTATGTTATCCTCCCTACTTGGTGCTTCTTAATTCTTTCTTCACTGCCATTGTTTTGTTTTCCTTCTCGGTTGTATAGCCCTTCAATACTTGGAACTGACTTGGAAATCAAGTTTGGTTATATGAGCCCATATATGATATGGGTTCATATTTCCCAAGTACCAGTTTTAGATTACCGTTTAAGGTCAAGCTGCATACTGTGCACTAAATAGTTGCTTTTCTTTATGCAGGTTTTGAAATTCTGGCTTTCCCTTGCAACCAGTTTGGTGCACAGGAGCCTTGAAATAATGAGCAGATAGTTGAGTTTGCTTGCACTCGTTTCAAGGTTGAGTTCCCCATTTTCGATAAGGTATGGAGCATTTGTTTATACTGTCTGCAGTATTCATGCCTATATATCATTTTATTGATGCCTATATCCTTGAGCATAGGATATTTTTATATCTTGACAACAACTTCGTGTATGATTTCTGTTCAATTGTTTATGCCAATCATCCCAACTTGTATTATGATTATGATCTGTTCTTCTTTTTCCCACTTTTTATTTTGGGAAAAAAGGATGTTAGATCCCCTAGTGTTTGGTGATTACCCTATTGAGATGCGCAACATTCTTGGAAGCCAGTTGCCTAGGCTCTCTTCTAATGAAAAGAGTTTCATAAAATGAAGTTTGGACTTCATTGGCATCAACCACTACTCAACTCTATGTCAAATATTGCTTCTCCTATGCTTGTTCCCTTGGAGGAGACCATGCAATACGAGGCTTTCTAGTAAGAATGGAACTATTTCAACAAAGAAAGTCGAGTCAAGTGACAGCTCAGATTTTGATAGCAATTCAAATGAAGAAAATGTAAATTTATTAGTTTGCCTTTTAATCTCACTGATGTGTGTCAGATGCCTTATTTTAATAATATCTGGGCAATGGATTTCAGGATGTGGGAACTAAAGTTGCCCCGCTATCCAAGAAGGTACCTGTTGCTGCAACTAAGAAAGTTGAATCAGACTCAGAATCTGACAGTAGCTCTGATGAGGATGATGTAAATGCTGAATCACTGACTTCCCTACAATGCCATGCTACTCTGAATGCTATTTCTATTGTCTTCGTTTGTTGTTAAAATCCCAGGTCCCTACTGAATGATCCAAGAAGTTGCCTACTGCAGGTAAAACTATACCTGGCAAAAACATTGAGTAAAGTGATGAGACAACCTCTGATAGTAGCTTAGATGAAGATGGTGTAAGCTTTATTTTGGATTTTGTCTAATGATCTTGTTTATTTTGATTTCCCCATTATGAAATATTCGTATGGTCTATAGGATCTTGCAACAAAGATGTCTGTTGCATCAAATAAGTTGACTGTAACAAAAGTTCCTTCAAAGAAGAAAGTTGAGAGCAGTGAAAGCTCCGAGGATGAATCAAATGAAAGCTCTAATGAAGATAATGTAATATTTGGGTTCAATGCTCTAATCTTTTTTCTTGTTTATTATTCTGCATGAGTTAGGTGGTAGGATCTACATTTTTTATGCACTATGTATAAAAAAGAATCTATAATTTTTTTGGTGCATATAAATTTGCAACAGATTCTTTAACCATGTTAATGTCTAAGGCTTTGGTGCATCTCACAATTGTTGTTGTCAGTTATACTGTTGTTCTCTGTTATATTCTTTGTTGTTTTTGGGAGGGGGGTTTAAACTGATTCTGCTTGGTAAATTGTTTAACTGGGGGCAAGTCACCAGTATTTTTTATGGCCTTCTAAATTGAATTCTACATAGTCTTATTCAAAATAGCATTTCACCTTTTGTGCATGTCATACGCATGTTGTAATGAAACATCATACTTAAATCCCGCACAAGAGCAGTGTAAGATTGCTTCTTCATTTATAATCATGTTCTTTAATGAGAAATGTTGTTGGATTTTCCTAATAAATTCTCGTGAAATAGTGAATTTGGAATTGTTCTGATTCCTCACATTGTAAAGACCAAACATGACAAATTTAAATTCGAATTGTTCAACCAGGATACATTAGATTGTGCTGTTGCACAAGAAATGTAGAAAACATACAAAGATGAATTGGGACCTGAACCTGTACCATTGACTGTCCCTGGAGAAGCTATTGTGGAGGAAGGTGTGAATTGGTATCCCATATTCATTTTTTTGCTTGTCTATTTTCATTTTATAAAACTTTGCTTGTGAAGAGTATTTTTGCAATAGCTAATAGCTTCTATCTGAATTGCTATCCTTGATTGCTGATTTTTCCAATCTATAAAGTCATTAGATGATTGAAGTAAATCAAAAATCATAGATGGGTTAGGTGAATTCCTCCCCTTTTCCGTTATCTGCTGCTTAAAGTTTCTTCTAACAGATTTTATAAATTAATGAGATGTTGCAAGAACTAAATATGAGTTCATATTTTATAAGCACTACAGATGTTCCAAGAACTAAAACGCAATCTATAAATAGAATGAGTGACATTGATAACTTTTAGCCTAATTCTTGGCCCTTCTACCTCTTGGCTTATTTGTACTTATGCCTTTTCTATGCAGATCCTAATCTTACGTGGGCACTTTGATCATTCATGTGTTAAAACTTCTCATATTGCAAATCTCGGTGAGAGCTTCATAGGTGTTGTACTTCTCTCCGTCTGGATAAAGTGGCTCATGCGTGGATAAAGGCAACTGGTGGGATAAAGAATGCTCATGTTTATAGACTTGGATCACATTCTATCAAAGGAGTTAATATGGATCACATCCATATTGGTTAAAATCACACAATGATTGTATTGTTTGGAGCTTCTAATTTTTATATGTATTATTTTTTAACTGTAAGACTTTTATCAGACATTAGGAAGTATGCTTATAATTAAAGACATCGTGTACTTGATATTACTATTTAAAATTTGATTTTTAGGTCAATTGTGTGATTGAATAGGGTTTGTTTATAAAACATTTTTTTAAATGCGTAATTGACTTATATTTAAAATCTGAGCTATTTAGTGATAAAATTGACAAATATGGTGATACTAAATTCATGTAATTGCTCATTTAGCGACGGAATTGTTAAATTTAGCGACGACCATGTTTTGTTCCATAATTACCATTTAGTGACGGAAAAAGTTATTTAGCGACGGAATTAGCGATAGAAAACACTATTTAGCGACGAAATTAGTGACGGAAAACTCTATTTAGCGACGACAAATGTTATTTAGCGACGGAAAATTCCGTCGCTAAATTAGCGACGGATTTAGCGATGGAATAATTAGCGAGGAAAACTGTCCCTCACTAATTCCTTCGCTAAATTTAGCGACCCTCGTTTTAGCGACGAAAATAATCCGTCGTTAAACTTGATTTTTTCGTCGCTAATTCCGTCGCTAATTCTGATTTTTCTTGTAGTGAATGACATGTCTACATGTTCAAAATTTCATTGATGGTAACTTCACTACCTTTTAGCTTTAATATTTATATTTATTTATTTACCTTTAGTTCCTTCCTTTTTTGTATGACATCCATCCCTACACACACACACACACATATATTCCATGGAATATTTATTACAATCATTAGAGCCATTAATCCACTACCGGAAATATGTCATTTATGGCTATTTTTTATCGCTAAAATAAGGGTCGCTAATATTTTTCTTCGCTAAATGGAAATTTTCTAATGGAAAATAACCATTTAGCGATGAATTTTTCCGTTGCTAAATGACATTTTTCTGGTAGTGATCACATTTTACAATTTTAACTTTATTTACTTCCTACTTTCTTTATCTTAATTTTTCCCTTTACTTTCATAAATATATTCTTGTGCCGTCATTTTTCCACTCAAATTTTCATGATTTAACAGATTAATTATTTGCCTCATTTTGATCCATAGCTTTAAGCTAGGTTTAAAACCATGCATATTCCACTGTTAATTTATCAACGCTTAATTCCTTGAAAAAATTTGGCATCATTTTTTTCCCTTCTAAAAACAAGCATACCCAAAAATTTACATAAACTTCGAAATCGTCAATAATCTTCATATAACATCTCTACTATCATTTCTAAAGTCATTTTCTATCATTTAGTCTCTGGCATGGGATGGAGGCTTTGCATGTTTCTTTCTTTCTTTTTAAAGCACATATATCATTCTACTGAATATGATCATATTGGAAGCATTGTCGGAAACTACATTTAAGCACCTCTCACAGTGAAGATTTAAATATTAATTCATCAAGTTATAATAGATTGACATCTTTCGTTAGACCCAATCTTTGTTGGTGGAAGTCAAACTCCATGGAACATAACCTAGCCCAACATAAACCCATTTGATTTTTTAATACTTTCTGATGAGCCTGCTTCCCAGTCTTTCTCTGGGCCTTAGGTGGGTTTGGGCCTA
>JANTPZ010003727.1:0-18526 GCA_025593235.1 Vachellia pachyceras
GGCCACCTGGATTTGATGGCATATTGTTGTTCATGTTGTTCTGGGATTTAGTCTCCATTGTAAGCATCTTCAAAGATATTTTCCGTAGATAATCAGGCTGCAATATGTGAGTACCATATAATATCATCAATCTTGTATATACGCGTTTGCAATGAAAAACATTAATGTAATGATATCAGTGATGCTCCTAATTGTGAACTTACCTGGCTTATTGCATCAGTATAAATCTTCTCTTCAAACCTTTGAGCAATCTTTCGAAGCTCAAGTAATCCCTCTTGACCAGAAAATGGAAGATGCTTTTTCAATGTTTCCATTCTACAAATGGAAGGAAATGAAACTGTTAATCATTCTTTTCTACCCAATGTCTATAAGTATCTGCGTATGACAAATCCCAGGAAAAAAAAACAGAACTAGCCAAATACCGTTTTAAAATGAATAGAACTACCCTCCAAATAATACAACTAAAGCTTCCAAAGACAGAACAGAGCAACCAAGCCAAACACTTGTATCCTTCAGTCTGAAATTACCTCAAATTTTCAATTATAACCCCTAATTCTCGAGTTATAAACACATCATAAATTAATCAAATAAACATCCTTTTCTTCCAATACAGCAATGAAGGATCTCTCTGTTAAAATATTTAGTTGAGAAAGAGAGAGGAAAAGAGTGGCAGCGAGAAACAGAAGCAAATTGAAATATAGGCAGATCTTATTAGAAGTGAGTTAAAAAAAACACTACTATAAGCATTATTCTCTTCTTAATAGCCATCCTAATCCATCCAAATCCTAGTAATATCATTTAAATCTTATTTAAATCCTAACTAAATACAACAGTAACTAAATCTTAATTCTCTACTTGTTTATAATTACATAACAATACCCCCCTTCCAAGAGACCATTGCCCTCAAGGGTTAAGTATAATCAAGGGTAACGTATAAAATCTAGAAAAATCCTCTTGAATAGTGAAGAGATGACATTTTGAGTCTCTTCAAAGTTGGGCCTACATGATCGCTCCATATCCTTGGGCACATAAAATTCAGCCACGTGAAAACTTATGTAGCTCAAAACACACTGTTACTATGCACAACCATCTCTGTAGCTCATCCAAAGCATAGCTTCTTCGCAGTTTTTGGAGTATCGCACAAGCACTGTAGCTTTGAATGATTCTGGGTCTTCACACAGTTTTGGCAATGATGTTGAAACAATGGGAAGCCATGTCACAGAAACAAATGTTGACAGAGAAGTTGTTACAGACAGCGACAATGCAACAGAAATGAACAGCAAGGAGAAAAATGGAGAAGAGGATTGGCGGTGATCCTACAAGTTGACAAAGCTCTTATTTTGAACATCTCTAGATCAAACTTAAGCCAACAAAGTTTTATTCCACCAAGTGGGGTCGACTATATAGATCGTACAACATCATTGTACTCTACCAATGATCAAATCCTTAGAATCGAGTTTAAAAATCACGTAAACTATTGCCTCTTATTTACAGTCATTATTCTCAATACTGATCCTAAACTATCCAAATCCTATCTAAAACCTACAAATATTGGCATAATATTTAAATACTATCTTAATCTTACTAATATCATTTAAATCCTAAATAACTATTACAGTAGCTAGCTCTTAATTCTTTTCTTATTTATTATTACATATCACTCTCTTCCTTACAAACCTGTAAAAAAATGATACAGGACGTGCCTCCACTTCACAGGACAACAAAAGAGTCGGGGGCTGACACCCTCAAATAAAAAATAAGTTTTTGCCCAAAATGTTCAACAGCTTTGAGCAAAAAATGTTTAGCAAATATCCTGCCAAGTTTGAGAGACCTTAAAAATCAGTATTGCTGTTTTAACATATAGTAATGACCATGAGAAAAAATACTGACAGCACTTCATTTTCACTCAATTGGAGGTCTCAGTTATCTACAAAATATTAGTATCATTGGCAAGGTAATGCTCAAGCAAGAACTTAGAATACAGCATCAAGAAAATCAATATTCAAAAGAGATTAATCAGAGAACATTGGTTTGGAAGAATTGGCACACAAAGAAATCGTTGGTCTGAAAAAAAGAATGAGAAAGGTATTTTATTGTTCATTCTAGCAATAGCTTTATATGAATTAGACAATTAAACATGGAGCTATTTTATGTCCAGGATTGCAACTTTTATATATCTCCAACAAAGTTACACTAGAGAAGAAACCTTCTATAGTAGAGAATTACTCAATCCATCCTTGGACAATCAGAATTGGACACTTTAGTATTCATCATAAAATTAAAAGATATTATTAATAATACCATCAACCCAGTCTTGTTGAAAGATATCAATAATAGAAATGAGCAACTTTGATAGGAGAGGTGGATAAAGAACTAAATAGTGAAAAAAATTTATCTTGCTTTTGAAGGTGATGATTTGACTTGGAAATGATGTGGCTTTAGCTTGTGGAGCTAAGAAGCCAACAAAATGTATTTGATCATCACCCAAATCTACTTAAACAAAAAAAGCGCAATAACATCCACTTCAGGTTTTTTATATGGTATGGTTGTGATAATCAATTTGATTAAGAGGAATAGATTTAGAATTAAGATATCAAAAGATAAAGTTAGGCTCATAACCTTATTAAACACAATGTATTTTACAATTTGAGTATCTGATGCTGTTAGGTATCGTTATTATGATATTTTCTTTTCTTTTAAATGAGTTTGTGGTTTTTATCAATTATGTTATATTATGATTTTTTTCGAATTGTGGACTACATGAAAATGCCCCCGCAACATTGTGGGTTTCGCACTATAGCATTTTGGAAACCTTGGGCTACATGAGTGACGCAATCAATAATCATGTTTGGTATGCAAAAAAGGGAAAAAATGACACAATTAATAACTATGTTTGGCATGCGTAAAAGGGGAAAAAACTAATTCAATTCAACTTAGAAATAGAATATTAGAACTTTTACATACATTTTGTTGACAATTCTTTGGCGTGAATCAGGTTGCAGTTGAGTTCTCCAATCACTTGTATCCATGGGTGGTTCAGTGCCTTGAGTCAGTCCCCAGTTATTTGTATCCATCAAATTTAAACTAACTGAATACCAAAAACAAATTCCAAACAAATCAGATTATAAAAAAATATATATGGGAGAAGATGTGTACGAGAGACATAAGAAGATAGTTGATAAAATTATTGATTTGTCATAGACCCAAACTGGCCATCAATAAAATCACATTTGAGACCATAAGATTGTTATGACACAAATCCAAGTAGCAGAACATGGAAAGCTAATCCGCGAGGAGGAGAAGCTAGACTTACGGTGCTGTGAAATAGCAAAAATGCAAACTAGGGGACATGATTCAGCATGACCATATCTATTATAAATTCAAATTCATAATTTAAATATCGATATATAGATATTAAATAACAGCATATTTGAAAATTTCCTCAAAATACTCCGCATGTGTTAAATCATTTTTTAAGGGAACAAGAACTACGATGCGCCAAAAGTAGTATGTGTGCATGTGTCTATTAATCCCTAAGATTACTTTTTAAAGTCTTGGATTGTTACTATGCCAGATTACTTTCCAGTAACATTTTACCATAAAACAGTCCTTTTCTTTGATACTTTAAAGTCAAGCACCTCAAGCCCAAAACTAAGTTTAAATGATTTTAACTTCGTCTAAAACATTTCCTCTTCAGAAAATTTAAATGATACATTTCCTCTCTGCATTGTGATTTAGCTAAGTTGTTCTCAAGCAACTGTTTCTATATCACTTTACGCACACATAAGAGAAAAAGACTTCCTGATATTGAGCATTTTTTACTAATTCAACCATTGTTGAGCTCAAAATGAGAGGTAACTCTCCTGACATGAATAAAGGTTTTAAGGTTACGCTCAAGACCTTGTTAAAGATCTTGAGTCCCTTTCAACCCAATCAACTTTGGCTCTGTTTGTTTTGACCGTTTGCACAACGGGTGCGCTTACCGAGACATTTTTCCTCTCACATAAACTGCCTCGGAATCTGTGTCCGTTTTCCCAACGGGCTATTCAAACGGAGCCTTTATCTCCTAGTACCTACCTCAATGTCTTCAAGTTAAAATTCATTCCCCCATTTTTCCTATTCCCATGTTTGGGGATTTTGCCTATTCCCACTTTTTTCTCTCCCAAAACACGACATCTTAGGCTCTTCTCTCGAGTTCTCCACTTTGGAGACAATTATACTTGAGAATTAAGATTGTTTTGGGCTATCTATTTTTTATGTCTCATTTGTTGGTTAAGGTGTGGCAGCAATTGTCTCATGGCGGAGGCCCAATTGAGGGGTCAAGTCATAGTCGAACCATATCGCTTGGGCGTCTGCTCTACTATGGGTTAAGGAAATAGAGTTGCACCCTAACTAACCGCTATAGCTTTTGGCCTAGTGGTAAACGCTTAATCCAAATATTTGGTATCAGAGCCAAGGTCATAGGTTTGATTCCCAACAGGACAATTGCTGAGGGGAAGATTGTTGGCCAAGGTGTGGTAGCAATTGTCCCATAGCAAAGGCCCAATTGAGGGGTCAATTCATTGTCGAACCATGGCGCTTAGGCATTTGCTCTACTGTGGGTTAGGGAAATAAAGTTGCACCCTGACTAACAGCTATAGCTTTTGGCCTAATGGTAAGCGCTTGATCATAACATTTGGTATCAGAGCCAAGGTCATGGGTTCGATTCCCAACATGACAATTGCTGAGGGGGAGATTGTTGGCCAATGTGTGGCAGCAATTGTCCCATGGCGGAGGTCTAATTGAGGAGTCAAGTCATAGTCGAACTATGGCGCTAGGTCTGCTCTACTGTGAGTTAAGAAAATAGAGTTGGGCCCTGACTAACAACTATAGCTTTTAACCTAATGGTAAGCGCTTGATCCTAACATTATTGAAATTATATTGGGTTTTGACAATTTCTACATTCCAGAACTCGTAATTTCATGATCGGAAGAGAGAAATATTTCACAAGGCAAAGAGCCAAACCAAAAAAAATCAGACAGAATAATTTCCAATAAATTGTGTTCATCTAATAAAAATTCACGAACCAGGAGAAAACGACGACGAGGCAATTGGGCGCTAAACCGATAGAGACAGAACCTGAGGAACACAGAATTGCAGGAAAAAAGGCCACCGCTGTGGTCAACGCTAACGGTGAAACAGACAAGGTGGCGTAGGAAGATAGGGAAATCGTCCGGCGGTGGCTCACGGTGGTATGCCGGGGGGAGGTGATTCTAACGACGTGAGCCTATGACGGAGCTTAGATTGAAAATTTGCGGGCAGATTAAGGCTAAGCTTCTTTTAAAGTAGCGCAAATTGATTCATTGAATTATTTATTTATAATAAAGGCTTCAGAGGAAAGAAATTTCATGGGCAAACAAAATTGGACATATTATAATATTGAGCTACCAAAATAAAAGGTCTTTACATATTGGTCCTCCCAAATCTTAATTCAAATCCAATCCACTGTTCTATCCTTCCAAATCCTTCAAAATCATATGCTAGTCTTAGTTGGACATATTATTTTAAAAAATTCTTCCATTGTTCATTAGTAAATAATTAATAAATTAAATTTCTCATATAAAAATTATATGAATGTTTCATTAAATAACAATAATTTTGGAATGGTCAACCAATCCATTTTTAACATATTTTGATCCAAAAAAAAATAGAATGCATACTTTTCGTTTATGAATTGAACAAAGAAATTAATGTGATTGAAATAATCATATTTTATTAAGTGAATTTGTAGCATCTTATAGAATTTTAGTGCTATTATTGAGATTTTATTAAGTGTAATTTACATTAATTATGATTAATGATTATTATATGAAAGTAAAGCTAATTAAGGGTATTATGAGAAGAAATTGAGATGAAAAGATAAATTCAAATTTATCAATATAATTTTAAAAGATTCTGAATTTAAATTAATAAATTTAGGATTTTAAATTTTAAATTTAAATTAAGGACTGCACTCAAATCTATTTATTTTATATTATATTATTTTTATTTTTTATTTATTAAATTATATTATATTATATTACTTTATTTTGTTTTAGGTTATTGATATATAAGATATCATTACTTCCAAGGTTTCGAAGGCCGTCATTCATAATGATTCCATCCCTTCATCATTCCATTCTCGGCGCACGCACGAATACACACAAACCCCATTATTCCACCCATCCATTGCATCCATTAATTGGGCCGCCTTGACTTAAAAAATACTTACCTCCTCTTAAAGTACATGATAATGTAGGTATTTTATCCAATAAAAATATTTAAATTATCATTTTTTATAAATATTATATCCTATAAATTTTTTTTGATTGTTTCTCTTTACAACACATTATAATAATGATCAATAAAAAAGGATAATTATAATATTTTCATTTAAGAGGCCCAAATGTCGTGATACTCTTGGAGTAGATAGGTATTTCTCCATACTCCAAACTAAGTAAGTGTTTGGGAAATCCGTTGGGAGAAATGAGTTTACAGATTTCGAGGTATTTTGCGGATTTTAAAATGGTTTTATGGATTTCGTGAAGGTTTTAATAAATTTCAAGATGGTTTTTACAGACTTCGAGATGGTTTTATATTAGAATGTGTGCACTGTTTGGAAAATTGTGTTCCCAAACAAGCACACTACATATAAGGAAAAGTAGGTATTTCATTTCTTGTAACACAAAATGCAATTTGAAATATGTTAGGGGAAAACATTTAAGATGATTAATTAATTGAACCTTGGGGTGAATACAATGTTGGGGAAAAACATTTAATATGATTAATTGATCATTGAAAATTTAGAAAATTAAATTAGAGAAATACATCTCAATTCACCAAAAAGGGCAAGAGAATTATTCTTATAATAAGCTAAAATGTAAAAATATTTGATGTAGATGAATCTACGCTTATCTTCATTCCCCCCATTTTCATACCCAAAATATATAAATGGCCATTTTGTATCATAAATTACATGCTTTTTGAAACGATTAAAAGATAAACACCCCATAACTTCTTACCAACAAAAAAATATACTTCTATACATTAATATTATTTCCAATAAAAATATATTATAAACTAATACATGTATTAGTTTAAAAAATAATAAATATAAATACTTTAAAATAATGTATTTAAATTTCTTAATCTTTCAAAAATAGTTTATTACTATTATTTTAAAGATTGTATCAGGTCATATTTTGGATCCAATGTACAAATTACTGGACTTGTTTGACGGAGCGATTGTAAAAGCCAAACGCACGTTCAACAATCTTTTTCCGTAAAACGAGATAATCTCCTTCACATATTTACCTCGACTTACGTAAAAGTACTTCTCTACCGCGTTTCCAAACGGGCACATTAAATTGTTACACACGTAATTTTATGTCTAAATTCACCAAACGAAGAGAAGTCATGCACTGGATCACTGTATCAGAAATGAAGCTATTTGATTGGTGAATCATGAACGATTAATTTTGTAATATCATTGATGCCAAAGGAAAAATTGTAGAGCTACCTCAATTGATCTTTCCTACTCAGTGATGTACATTATTATACTACTGGACCTGCTCATCAGTGATTACATTCATTTTATTTTTGGGAAAATTTCAGTAAAGGACCACAGTAATGACTTATTTGATGATAAGACCAATAAATTCTGAAACATTACCATGCACAGATGCACTGCATGCATTTGGAGCATAACCCATGATAAGTTTGGATGTAAAATGACTGAAATAACCCTAGATAATGAGAAGGAATCTCCCAAATATCAACTTAAATCACCAAATCTAACCAAAGAGTACCTGAAACAACTTTAGAAATGGCTCAAAACACACGGCAAGGGAAACAACATACTAAGTCTAGAAATATACAATAAACTCGACTAAAGGTGTTTAAATTATCTATTTAAAAGTGATTTTAATGTGTTCTATATGGTAAACATGTATGAGAATTTTTGTATGGACGTATATGAAAACGCTTCTTACGTATGCTTAGAGTTTCCCAAATCAAAGTCACCTCCGCTCACTATAAATTCTTCCAAGTTTCCTGTCACAGATGGTACATAGATTTTGTGATCATAGCGAACGTGTTGATCAAAGTTGTGATCTGGGCCTTAATTAATTGAAGGTAATTCTTCCTTCGAGGCAGGAGAAATGTCACTCTTTGGAAGCCAGGAGGAATGCCATGATTCGCTCCAATATCGCTTTGATTTTCAGTAACTCCGGCCTCTCATCCGCATAAGGCTTTGGCCGTGGAAATCTAAGATTGGACGACTCAGCATGGCATGGGTGTCAATCTGATATGGAGATGCAGATTCAAGGTTAAAACTAGACTATGAGAAAATTCAGACAATTAATAAATGGCTTTAGTTTGATTCAAGAGCTTCAGAGTTACAGAATTTGGGAGTAGCATATAGCTTGTTACAGAATTTATATTACAAAGAGATTTGTTAAGCCATGTGTGGTGGTGAAATTGTCCAATCCAAAAACCAAGTAACCAACATACCTGTAAAACTTTATAAGCGATTTTCTGGTGCATTTCATTCGATTCTGGCAGGTGTATTTCCTTAAGCAGTTGGATCTGCAAGTTGAAATAAACAGAATCAAGTTTTTTTATCCTTAAAAAACACACTCTCTTTCCCATAATCATAATCAGATAACTAAAACATTTGAACCTTGAGATATCCAATATTACATGTCTTTTGGGTTTATTAGAATATTTTCTGCTGCTCCTTCCAATTCCATTGATAGTATTTCCAATACTCAAAGGACGTAAAGAGGGCATAGAATTCCTTATCATAAGCACGGTATAAAAATTCGGACCGAACTGGCCGAGTCAAGTCGGAAACCGGTGACTCGGCCAGCAATCCGGTTCGAGTTTGATGTTGAAACCGGGTCATGGAGACTCGATCCAATTCGGATCAACTCGTCATGACCTGATGGTAACTCGGTCGATCCGCCGAGTTGGGGGGTGAAATGTTCCTCTTCATCATCAAATAAAATTCATCATAGCAATAATCAATAACCAATCCTTCAATCTTCTATCTTCAAATGTTCCAAGACCACATCAAGGTTACAAGAAGAGATTTCATGGATAAGTCAAGTGAATCTCCTGTTATAGCCTCTGCAAAATCACATAAATTAGGACTCTTGCTGCCTTATAAACTTGCAGCTGCTCAAAGTGGTGAAGACAAGACAAGTGGAACTAACATATCACCATTATGCATTAATAACCATGCCTTGAATGGAAATACATCATCAATTTGTAATTTCAATTTTCTCTCTCCTTTCAACTTTATTTTGATAGATACATATAAAGTTATTGTGGTTTAAATCTCACAAACAGATACTGCAAATGGCTAATTTTCCTTTCAAATATTAACCATCACCGACATTTTCATAAGATGACCCAATAAACCCAGAAGAAAAAGGAAAGAAAAAGAAGACTTCAATAGTTAAATGACTCATTGATCTCGGCTCTCCAAAAGTACAGGTAATGGGCCACTGGATATGGATGATGTAGCCACATTAACATAATCAAGTTAAAGAGGAAAATTAAAGAGGAAAATTACCAACGGTTGGTTGGATTAAATATTAAGCGGTTTGTTCTAGTTTAAGAAAGGTCTTGAGTTTGAGTCTTTGTGTATGCAGTAGCCACCGTTGGGAGACTCACCCACCATTTTCAGGTGCGCGACGCTGGTCGAGTCCGGATTAGTTGGGCGAAACTCCAGAAACCGAGCAGGAAACAAAAAAAAGTTAAAGAGGAAAATTTAACTGCCAAAATTAACCTTTCTAGCGCACAGAGTGATATTGCGACGTTTTTTTTTACATTTTTAGGATAAAATTTCCTTTTAAAAAACTTTTAGATGTGTAGTGCTCTTATTGAAAATTTTAGAGCAAAATTGAACCTGAATCCATTTTTAATTGGGTCAAGAGGCTTTATTAGAAATTTATGAATGTTATAGAAAAGTTATGAGGTGTGTTTGGATGGCCCGTTGGGAGAACGGACGTAAATTCCGAGGTAAATATGTGAGAGGAATTTTGTCTCGGTAAGCGCAGGAATTGATTTTGGTTACCCAAACGGGCTAACCAAACACACCAATGGTACCCCTACAGATAAAAAGGGAAATTGAAGGTAGATTTGGGCTTGATTTTAATTAGATTTAATTCATATTTTCTCTTATTTTTAGTTAGTTTGTTTAACGTTTTTTCCGATTTCCTATCTTTGCATGTTTGCCAATTACTTGAATGGGAACAAACATTTAAATTATTGAATCTTTTTTTACCAACTATTATTAAATCATTTTAAACATTCTTTTAATACAAATCGCCGTTTTCATGAGAATTGACAAAATAAATAACACTGATTTACCATTTAAACCAAAGCAATGAGTCATCAATTTAATATAAAAATATTTTATCTTTTTTACTATAATTATCCAAAACTCCATAGTGTAATCGTTTATGCTAATAAAGATTTCCTTTTTCAACCCGTTTTCAACCAATTTGAAAGAGGCTTTTAAAACTTCGAAGCTGAGAAGGAAAACATCGACACAACAAAATTTTTTCCAAGCCACTCAAAATCTTATACAAAAGTTCCTTCAAATTAGACAAGAGGCCTTATAAGGCAATAATGCAAAACACTACAATCGATGAGTAAATTTGTCTCAAAAATTCTTCATCAAAAGCAATGTGATCCTAAAGTTTTCAAATTGAATAATGTTACCTTTACTGTTAAAAATGTTAATAGATAGGTAACAATTTTTAAGGGTCAGCATTAATTCTTTTAACAGATTGAGGCAACACTATGATATTTTGAAGTTTTTAGAGTAACATTACTCCTAAAAAGGCGTTCAAGGCAATATTATTCTATAAAGGAAACTTCCGAAACAAATTTCCACGTTAGGTCCGTTTAACCCTTCAACAGATGGCATGAGACTTAAGAAACATTTGGTCCACATTATTTGCAATGGCATGAGGAAATGAGTGTATATATGACAGAAGAGCTATCAATAGGCAACACAAGTCAGCTCGTCACGGTCACTGCCTTGGATTTTGAACTTGAGGCTGCATCATTCCTGTTCAAATATTTGACCACCTAAGTTATCATTGATTGTATCCACCATCACTTTTACTCAAGGTCTAGAACATGAATTGCACGTGCATAAAGGACAATAACTTAACAATGATGACAAAAAGTCTCATAAAGCCATGATAATGATATGTGCAAGTGTATAACAACATATAGACATTGGAATCAATTAATAATACCATACATTCAAACCCAAGCCAAGGCCCTGGAACCTAACCTGTATCGGGAGGTTGATTACTAGGGCCACCACCTGGGTCTGATGGCATAGGGTTGTTCTGGGACCTATTCTCCATTGTAAGAATCTTCAAAGATATTTTCCGTAGATAATCAGACTGCAATATGTGAGTACCATATAATATCATCAATCTTGTAAATACGCGTGTTTGCAATGATAAACATTAATGTAATGATATCAGTGATGCTCCTAATTGTGAACTTACCTGGCTTGTTGCATCAGTATAAATCTCCTCTTCAAGCCTTTGAGCGATCTTTCGAAGCTCAAGTAATCCCTCTTGACCAGAAAATGGAAGAAGCTTTCTCAATGTTTCCATTCTACAAATGGAAGGAAATGAAACTGTTAATCAATCTTTTCTGCCCAATGTCTATAAGTATCTGCGTATGACAAATCCCAGGGAAAAAAAACAGAACTAGACAAATACAGCTTTAAAAATAGTAGAACCACCCTCCAAACAATACACCTAAAGCATCCAAAGACAGAGCAGAGCAACCAAGCCAAACCCGTGAATCCTTCAGTCCGAAATTACCCCAAGTTTTCAATTATAAACCCTAATTCTCAAATAAACATCCTTTTCTTCTCATACAGCAATGAAGGATCTCTCTGCTATAATATTTATCTGAGAAAGAGAGGAATAGAGAGGGCAGCGAGAAACAGAAGTAAATTGAAATATAGGCAGATCTTATTAGACGTGGGTTAAAAAATACACTACTATAAGCAGTATTCTCCTCTTAATAGCTATCCTAATCTATCCAAATCCTAGTAATATCATTTAAATCCGAGCTAAATATAAAAGTAATTAAATCTTAATTCTCTACTTATTTATAATTACATATCAATTCCCCCCTCCCAATAGACCCTTTCCCTCAAGGGTTAAGTATAGTCAAGGATCACGTATAAAATCTAGAAAAATCCTCTTGAATAGTGAAGAGATGACATTCTGAGTCTCTTCAGAGTTGAGCCTGTAAAAATAGAATAGGGAAAACAGAGAAAATAGATGGAGAAGAGAACACACTAATTCTATTCAATTAGCTACAGATAATTACATAGGGGTCAGATTTCTCCATTATACCGTTGGAGAAATATGACTATACAAGGAAATATTCCACCCAAGAAATATGGGTGATTACAGACTAATTTTCTCCCTAAAATTACTCCCTAAGATTGCTCTCTGTTTAATCCCTAATTGTTAGCATGTAATCAGATTTAGATCCCTGGAATCTTGGGATCAGATTTAGATCCTTGAAATCTTGGGATCCTTATAACACTCCCCCTCAACCTGGAGCATAGATATCTAGCATGCCCAGCTTGCGTCTCAATCCTTCAAATTAAACTCTGGCAAGAAGCTTTGTCATTATGTCTGCAATCTGGTCTTTATACCTGGTCTGGTGTAAGTCAAAGTCATGATGCCACCTTCCACCTTTTCCTTAAAATCATATGTATTGCCGTTTTAACATGTCGTACTGACTATGAGATAAACTACTGACATGTACAACACTTCTTTTTCATTCAATCGGAGGTCTCAGTCATCACTCATCTACAAAATATTAGTATCATTGGCAAGGTAATGCTCAAGCATGAACTTTGAATACAACATCAATAAAATCAATATTCAGAAGAGATTAATTGGAGAACATTGATTTGGAAGAATTAGCCCACAAAGAAACCATTGGTTTGGAAAAAAGAGAATGAGAAAGGTATTTTACTGTTCCTTCTGGCACTAGATTTACATGAATTAACTAATTAAACATGCAGCTATTTTATGTCCGGGATTGCAACTTTTATATATCTCCAACAAAGTTAGTCTAGAAAAGCAACTTTCTATAGTAGAGAATTGCTCAACCCATCCTTGGACAATCAGAATTGGACACTTTAGTATTCATCATAAAATTAAAAGATATTACTGATAATACCATCAACCCAGTCTTGTTGAAAGATATTAATAATAGAAATGATCAGCTTTGACTGGAGAGGTAGATGAAGACCTAAATAGTCAAATGGAAAAAGTTATCTCGTTCTTGAAGATGATGATTTGACTTGGAAATGATGTAGCTTTAGCTTGTGTAGCTAAGAAGCCAACAAAATGTATTTGATCATCATCCAAATCTGCTCAAATGAAAAAAAGTGCAATAACATCCATTTTTGGTGTTTTTTATATGGTTGATGAGCTCACAAAACCTTCAAAGATGATAAGTAAATTGAGCAATCACCTGCTGGGTATTGTTATTTGATATGCAAAAAAGGGGGAAAGCTAATTCAGTTCAACTTAGAAATAGAATATTAGGACTGAAAACATACATTTTGTTGACTATTCTTTGGCGTGAATCAGGTAGCAGTTGAGTTCTCCAATCACTTGTATCCATGGGTGGTTCAGTGCCTTGAGTTGGTCCCCAATTATTTGTATCCATCAAATTTAAACTAACTGAAAACCAAAAACAAATCATAGTATAAAAAACAAATATAAGGGAGAAGAAGTGTACAAGAGACATAAGAAGATCATTGATAAAATTATTGATTTGTCATAGACCCAAACTGGTCATCAATAAAATCACATTTGAGACCATAAGATTGTGATGACACAAATCCAAATAGCAGAATATGGAAAGTTAATCCATGAGGAGAAGCTAGCCTTTTTTTTTGCAGCGAGAAGCTAGCCTTTTAGTACAGTGAAATAGCATGCAAAACTAAGGGACATGATTCAGCATGACCATATCTATTATAAAGTCAAATTCATACTTTAAACATCGATATATAGATATTAAATACCAAGACATATTTGAAAATTTCCTCAAAATACTCGGCAAGTATTAAATCATGTTTTTAAGGTAACAGGAACTACGAAATGCCAAAAATACTATATGTGTGCATGTGCGTATTAATCCCTAAGAGTATTTTTTAAAGTCTTGGAACGTTACTATGCCAGGTTACTCTCCGGTACACACTTTACCGTAAAACAGACCTTTTCTTTGATACTTTAGAGTCAAGCACCTCAAGCCCAACGCATTCCATAATGAGTCCATTCCATAATATGAATAACACCAGTTTAATTACTACATGTCATAGGAAAGATATAGCATTGGACAGTCCTCCAAATAACAAGCATGCTCATCATAATGCATTGTTAAAGCCCTTGAAATTTTCCAAAAGAAATGCACTGAATTTAATACAGTGCAAATTAGTTTTGAAAGTTTTTCATCGGGAGCAATGTTGTCTTGAAAGTTTTTTTATGAGTATTGTTGCCTTAGAAGTTTAAAAATGGAGCAGTGTTACCTCTTACCATTAAAAATGTTAACAAACAACATCAACTTTAACCAAAGATTACTCTATTTTCGAAATTCCAGATGAATTTGCAACTTAACCCAAAGATTTTGATTGGAAATATGAATGATGATACTATAAAATACCATATTTCCTTTCTAAAAACACAACCTTTCTATTGCATTTTCATATTAAAAAGGGGCATTGGTTCGATTCCCGCAAGGGATAAGGGATAGGTACTCATTCCCGACCGCTTTCAGTTAGTTTTCCTTGCTAAGTGATCACTCGCTATCTGGCAGGAAAAGGTGGTCCGGAAGCATTGTCTCTCCCAGCAGAAGCAACAAAAACACTAGCGTGGGCTCATCAAAGCTCAGTTCCGAGTTATACGTGGATGCTATAAAATGAACTTCCTGATCGGAAGAAACTATCTCTCTTTGGCATCTTAAATGCTCTCCTCTCCACAATACAAAAGCACACAATAAGAAACACTTATAAAAACCAAACCCAAAATTGGGGAAAAAAGGCACCCGATTTCAGCTCATGTTCATGATTCTGAAAATTCCTCAAGTCAATTGATGAATCATACACCAAAATCGTTTTGAATGTTTCACTTCCGTTCAAAAAAACTGGTACTTGATCATCCACCGTCTAGAGAACTGAGTTTAGTTTCCCAGTACTTTCAAATTCTTTCAAAGAAAATATTTCATAAATACCCGCCATCACGAAAGGTAGAGAGGTATCAAAGTGCAAAAAGTACTAGAAAAGTATGTTATACAGAATCAGAGGGACAGATATGATGTCCCCCAAAGGGAAAAAATCTAAATTGTGAATAAAAATAGAGAAAGAATGAAAGGAACAGTAGGATTACTGAAAGTGTACGATCGTTGCCTTCTCCGACGACGACAAGACGCTGCGAGTAGAGGAGCGAGTTGGCCGATAGACAGACGGCAAGCGTCGGGTGGCCGATAGGGTAGAGGAGCGAGTTGGCCGACTTGTGTTAGATATTAATTTTGATATGTATGGGGGTGTTTGGATATTTTCCAAGGAAAACATGATTCTGACTCACAGTTAAATATTCCAGTTATCCAAACAGGCCCTAAAGCCCCACCATTTTCAATTAAAGACATACATATCATATGTATATGTATGCATAAAGATTAATTATTTACCAGGAAGGAACCAATGGTGCATGCCCCATATAATTTTATAATACACAAGTTGCTTATATAAAATCCTAAACTGCTTTAGTTGATGAACATAAGCATGAGCTATATATAGGTCCATTTCATGATAAAAATTCTGTGCCACCCACCTTTTATTTTCTTACAACTTTTTGTTATTTGTTATTAATAAATTGGGTTGAAAATTACAGATGTAGGTGTAGCCTTCTTATTTTCCTTTTCATTTAGAAGATTCAATTTTTTTTATAGTGGAAATACTTTAAAAAAACAAAACAAGCAAAAAAAAAACTACAAAAAACCAAGCCACATGTCATGGAATTCATTCCAGAAGTCTCTTTGCATCATTCTCCAACAGCTGCAAAATGAACTAAGGAGGAATTCACTCCTTAAGTCTCAACCCATCAGAATCTCAACGTCCCACTTTATATGTAAATTTTTAATATTAACAAAGGGAAGTCAATATTATGCTTGTTTGGGAACTTTATTCCCTAATGATACACGTAAGTCAATACAAAACTATTTTAAAATCCGTAAAAACAATCTTGAAATACATAAAAACTATCTAGAAATCTCTAAGTTTCCAAACGCACATTTTCTACTTGACCCTTTTCTTGCTTAAGTTCCCAATCTGATTTTTTTCTTTTTGTATTTTAGGAAATAATCAATATATGATCATGTGGAATCATATGACTCGGGAGGTGAAAAAGAAAACGTGCTAAATTGTTCAAATATGACTTTCCAGAATTTTTTTCCTTTTTCGGCCAGCAAATATGACTGTTCAGATTGTTTGACCAATCATGATCTATATTGGCAATGGAAGATAGTAATAGTTGCTATAATGATAACGAAGTTTACCAATTAATTAAGGGTTAAACTATAAATTTATCTCAAAAAGTGTTCTCTTTTGAACAATATTTCCAAGTTTTTAGCTTCTTAATAGAAGAAAGCAATAAACTTTCAATTAATAGTGCTTCTGAGAGAAAATTCTCAAGGCAAATTTACTCATTATAGCATTTTTTTTTTTAGCAAAAGTTTGCTCTACAACCATGCTCTTATTCTTTTGCAATTGAATTAAGTTTACGAGTTATAAGTAGCAAGTGTACCAAAGGATTAAGGGTTTGTTTGTATTCTCTTTCTAAAACCTATGTTTGATTTCAAAATCTAGGTTTTACCCTAAAACCTAAGTTTTGTTCAAACACAAAAAAATTTCAGAAAAGCTATTTTGGTTATAAAACCTCGGTTTGAAACCTAGATTTTGAAACTTATGTTTTCACTTTCCTACTTTTTCCTCTTTTTCATACTTTTTTCTCTTTCCTCTTTCCAACTTTTTTCCTTCTTTCTCTTTCATCTTTCCTACTTTTTTCCTTCTTTCTCTTTCATCTTTCTTTATATTTCCCTTCTCCTACTTTTTCTTTCTTCTCTTTCCTATTTCTTACTTTTTATTCTTTCTCTTTCCTTTTTCCTACCAACTTTTTTGCCTCGGAATCCGTAAAAGCTAATAACTTCCCAAACATAAATTACTTTTCCAAACCTAAGTTTTACCTCGGAACCTGTAAAAGCTATTTTCCAAAATCTATTTTTCAAAACCTAGATTTTACCTCGAAATATGTAAAAGCTGTTTTTAAAATAGCTTACAAAGAAACTATAAAATGAGTGAAAAACAAGGTAAAAAAAATAATCCTAGTCGCTCAAGGAAGAAAAAAACAATGATCGAATCGAAGCTAGAATTTCCAGCCAAATAATGCTGAGATCGGAAGGGCTGTACGTAGTTGTATGAAGAATTTCTTTCTTCGCAGGAATGATGATATGAATACAGAAGTCTCATCAAATCAAATATCTACTACTTTTTCAATATGATTTACGATTCATACGGTAAGTATATAAAAAAAATTTGTTGGATTAATTCAATAATATGCCACATATTACATTTATATGTGGTGCAATTATTTTTTTGTCCCGGTCCAATTTATAAAGTGATCTACTAAAATTTAATGAATCAAGTATGCTTAATTAGGTTGATGGACTAATATACACTGATGCCCAATTTGTTGGTCCGTATTCATTAATGGGCTAAATACTAGGCCCCCTATAAATACAAGGCTATGATCTCTGGGAGCTAGAGTTATCATAATCGCCTTGCTTCCCCATCATCAGACGGTTTCTCTCTTCCCTAATAATAATCTGGTTAATTTAACCCTTCCGTCAAACGCATCCATGGATCCAGGTACGCTTCCTCAATACTTTATCCTCAATACTTTAGATTATTCTATTGAACTTATATGCCTCCTTAAAATCCATCAAAATTTTATTTTGATTTACGTGAATGTGACATCCTAAATTTATCACAAACATGTCCAACATCAATGACAACTATTGCAAGATGGCTGAATAATCCTAATCACAAATCTTATAACATGAGATCAATTAAACATATGAATCGTCCGGCATTATTTTATTGGTAAAGTCTGCTCTACTGATCGAACAAAATTGAAAACAAAGTTACATGCATGCTTGCATCAATGACAACTTTATCCATATTGTGATCTCATCAGGCATTAATTTAATTTACGAGCAGTAGTAATAACTAAAACTACATGAGAGTTCAAAGAGGACTCAGCTTGGATAAATCTTGTCGCTGCGTGTGTGATAGTGAGGAAAACACAATAGTAAATTCCAAGAAGTGTGGATAGGTTTTTATTTAGAGCTTGTTTGGAAACTCTTTTCAGAATAGTTTTTA
>JANTPZ010003728.1:0-17892 GCA_025593235.1 Vachellia pachyceras
AATAGCTGAAGTCAGCCTAAAAAAATGTTCATCCATCACCTTTTCCTTCCCACGTTAACCCCACCTTCTTTGTCATTAAGAGACCAATCAGTACTTTCAATTTAATGATCCTTTCTATATGTATTAACATCACTCAGAATGGGATAAAAATTTACCTTATTCTATCTTTTTCTTTGAGCAGGTCATTTATTGAAGATTCTCATGCTAGTATCAAGATTTCTCCTCAGGATAATAATTACTACGGACTGAATGATAGGCTAGTGACATTGGCTGGAACTCTGGATGAACAGATGCATGCAATTGATCTAATTGTTTCTAAGCTTGCTGAAGATCCACAGTATTCACAGTCCATGAACACTCCATTGTCATATCCAGGTTTGTCGGAGTCATTCATGTTTGTGATTCTAAATAGCTAATGATAAGTTGAGCTTAACTCATATATATGTAACTGCAACGTGATGGCATTTGAGGGGGCCATAAGTAATTTTATGGGGACTTAAGTATAAATTGATGTTTTTAAAGGGAAGTGCTTAATTTTGCCAAAAATTTTGCATGAGAACCTGGACCTGTGTAACAACATTTTTCCTCATTTTTTCTTTGTCAATTCAATTCTGTTTGCTGGACTAATTCTTCTGCTTTGAAGGCAAAGTGTTGCTGAGTTTCTCGTGCTCTATAGATACAAAGCCTGATTCATTCACCGTTTTTTGGCTATTATAAGCTGATTCCGTGCACTTCTGCCCTAAATACAAATGAATGTTAAAAAATATTTAATATTTAAATTAAAAGTCAATGAGGAAATTGAGCATCATGTTTGCTGTATGAAGATTGTGATTGCACATTCAACGAAAAAGAGTTTAAAAGTTAAGCTCAACCACCATATGCATCTTGAATTTTATATTGATTGCACTTTGCATTATAGTTGCACTTTTTGCAGGCAGCAATGAGATCCATAAGTAATAATATTCATAAATCATACTAATTTGCTTTAGTTTTGATCTTTACTGTTATTGTTGTATCTCCATATAGGGTGACTATATATTGTATTTGGGTCTAAGGTGGAGTTTTGGTAATTGACCTATGGTCTTGTTTGTGCTTGTTATCACCTAATTTTTAAATTATCCGGTTCTTATATATGCATTTCAGGTGGCTGTTTAGTTTGAGTCAGGCATAGATTGCGGTGTTCTTAGTCCTTAAGTTTTGTCAAGCCCTTCTTAGTTTGTTCATGCATTGCCGATTAACAATGAAAGAAGACTTTTAACAAATTAACATAACCAAATATGATAATGAAATGATGAAATCAAGATTTTATTAGCAATTTTATGTCTACTCGATATGTTTTGTGAGGAATTATTATCATAAATTTGTCATTCAATATATTTTTCTTAACTTGAATTTCAGGTGTTGTCTTCTCTGGTTATCAAGGTGTTCCCTATACATATATGGTTCCTCCTGTTGCAACAGCACCCTACAATGGAATTAACTATAGGCAAAATGGTGCTGGAGGAAAAGTCCAAAATAGCAAGGTTAGTAATGTTTCCTGATGTTGTAAGTTGCCTAATCAGACAGAACAAAAATGATATCAGATTTCTTATATCTTATTTTGGAGGCCGAGCATGATGCATCTTGAGAGAGTTGAGACTTGGATGAAGATCTTCTTGCCATCATGACATTAGTTTTCTTTCTCCACCTATCAATCCTTTGAACTGTGTTTCTGGATGGAGCCACTTTGTCATGTTCTTAAAATGGAAGAATGAGAAAATTTTTAAATCTTGTGGCATCTGGTGTCATTTGTCATTTAAGGAATACCCGGTTATCAATCATAAGTAACTAGTAGGGTGGTATACTATTTTAGGTCATTGTGGTTTTCCTGTGTTTCCATAAAGTAAGCTCTTATGGTGTTTTATGCAACTCTGACATCACATTGAATTGCAATAGTAGTCAGTGAAATGGAATGCCCTTATGTTCATTTGCATTTTTTTTGGGTACAATGCCAGTTTGCACTTTGGGTAAAAATACATGTCAATCTTTGATAATTGTGAATACAAGTGGCTGCTAATTCTGTCGAATATAGTTGAGCTGTTTGTAAGAAGCTTAGATATGAGAGTTAGGAGTTTCTCGGGGGGGTATTAAACCTGGGAAAACTTTGCATGACACACAAGGGAAATAGGAAGTATAAAGGTTATGACCGAATGTTTTTCAATAGAACTTACAAGTAAAAATTTCTTGCCTATAGAGCTTATTTGGACCTATCAATCATAAAAGACAAATAGACAAACTGGGAACCAACTTCAGGTAGTTCAAATTATGGTGTAATTCATAACTAAAAACGTTATTGCGTGAGTAGATCCAACTGATACCCTGATCCATCTGCATTTTGCTGCAGATGGATTTTGACCAAAATCAGGGGGGAAAGGCTATCCTGGTCCATTTAGTATGGATTGACTTCCCTATAAGTTGAACTGTTCAATGTAATGACATCATAAAACTTCGATAAGGATGGCTGGTTTGCTTGAATATGCAGCTCTCTGATATTATACTAGTTGCAAATATGACGCAAGTGTTATTTCACTTGCTGTTAGTGTTCTAACGAACATGAAATTCCATTTACAAAATAAACAAAATCAGTTGAGCTTCATGCCTCTGGCTGTTTCCCATATCCACACATGCTTTGTATATGTATCTAATTCTTCTTACGTTTTTGTTTATTTTTTGCGTTTTTCTTTAAAATTCTTACAATGAGAGATCAAACACACCCTCATGTATGAAAGAGTGACACGTTTAACCTCCTTATGTTTCTATAAATATGGTGAATTGCTTGTTTCTTTGAACTGATAGATGGTCATGCATTGTTTGCCAGGAGGAGCGGAACAGCTCACTGACAATTGGTGTTGCAGATGGGCATATAGGGTTGGTTGTTGGTCGTGGGGGGAGGAACATAATTGAAATTAGTCAGGTTTTCCAAATGGCTGATAGTTTTACTGTGTTCAATATGATCTCATACAACGCACTAAATTAGACTAATTTGGTTTTTCAGATTAGTGGGGCAAGGATAAAGATATCAGATAGAGGTGATTTTATGACCGGAACAACTGATAGGTATAAAAATGAGCTTGCTTTCTCACGATTTAGTATCCTTGTACCCTAAGTATGGGGAGAGGTGTTTTATTATTGATTGTATGACACCAACAGGCTTGGAGCCTCTAGTGTTTTTGTCTCTAATGCTCTCTAATGCCTTTTGTAATACCCTGACTTTCCAAATGTTTTTTTGTCATCAGATTCTACATAAGATTAGTGATATTTTGATATCTTATTTGCACAAAATGGAACATTATTGAATTTTTAACGATTTTTTAAAAAGTAATCAAAACGTATCATTTCATGCCCATAAAATATCATAATGCACCCATTTATTTAGAAACTATTAAAAGAAAACAAAAACATTTGGGAGGTCAAGGTATCAGAAAGGGTATTAGAGGGAAGCACAATAAAGGCCCCAAACCCTATATGTTAGACTTTTTGACATGATTTTTCTTCATGCTTATTATGCAGGAAAGTTACCATAACAGGATCCCTGAGAGCAATTCTGCATATACGTTAGACTTTTTGACATGATTTTTCTTCATGCTTATTATGCAGGAAAGTTACCATAACAGGATCCCAGAGAGCAATACGCACAGCTGAAGCTATGATAATGCAGAAAGTTGCTTATGCCGCTGAGAAGGTCATGGAGTAGGAGGCAAATATACTTCTAGTGGACCTGCTTGCTAATTGCTTATACATTTGCTGTTTTCTTTGGTTTATTCACATAAACCATTTAGATGATAAGTTGAGATCTGAATATTGTAGTTTGACGGGGAGCGAGATTTTGTTGTTAATTTTAAGGTAGTCCTGTAGCGATAAAGCACTGCCTGATAAATCAGTTGGGAGGGACGCTGATGCTTTTGACCAATGTGTAGTGACTAGATGCATATTCTTTTTGTTACCATGTTGTAAGTCAACAATTAATTTAATTTCCTGGCCTTGAGATAGAATTTGAGGATTCCTGCTGCTTGTTAATTGTTTAGGAATCTAAGTTTTCACTTGTGAGAATATCCCACTTGAATCTTGTTCCATCCACATCTTTTGATTGGGCAAATGGCAATGGCTTGAGGTTATAAACATCAAGCCCACAATTTTCATTTACAGGAAAACTTCCATACAACTAGTTTACAAGACCATCATTTAGTCCAACCAGGTCATAGATGTCAGTAGCATGTTGAAGAATGAGCCCTTTCGGTCATGCATTATTGTCAAATGTTAATGATCTTTGGTTCAACTTTTAAAATATTCCACAAGATATTTAAAACTGATGGTCCTGGAAAAATTCCTAGAAATTCATTTTGATGAGTGTATGAATTTTAAATTGCTACATCTACTATAGTGTCATTAATTCTTAGTAACTCATTTGATCTCCAAAGTGAAATGTTTCAGCTGGGTCTGAATGGCTCATAGTGATCGTACTAAGCCATGTAGTTTTGATGAGTATATGATTATTCAATTATAACATCTTGATGAGTATATGAATTTTAAATTGCTACGTCTATTATTGTGTCATTAAAGAATTATTTTTACCTGGGTTCCGTTTCAATTGAAATATAAAAAGTTAGTGAAAATTTTCTCCTTGCAAAATTTATTTGGTAAAAGGGATTTGTTTAAGGATTCATGTGTACTCTTTAGAAGATGCAAATATTTTGTGTACAAAATAGAAGACATTTGTATGTAATTAAAGATATGTTACAAACACATGAAAAAGAGTGAACACTATAAAACATGAGTTGCACCACTGTTTATCTTTGATCAATAAATTTTATGATCAGTAATTTTTAATTATTTCCTCTTAAAATATTTGATAACCAAGATATAAGATGTTAAATCTTAGTAAGATCCATTGTTTCTGCTGCTTTTTTTTTTTCAGGGGAAAAATATCACTGTAAGGAATTGTGTAGAGAGAAAATCAAGGTCCATTCAGAATCAAATTATTTTTGCATCCTCAAACTCTACACACACCCCCCCGGTAGCAACTTATGAATCTGCGAATGATTTCGTAACCTAATGGTTATAAGTGGGAGTAACTTAAACATCAATTTCGCTTGTATCTTCGTCCTGTTATGCCCTGTTTGGTACGTAGAATTACTTTTGATGGAAATGGAAGTAGAATTGAATATGGAGTTTAAAAGTGCGTTTGGTATGGCTTAGAAATGAATCTTGATTTTTATGTAAAATGACCGAAATGCCTATATCATGAAAAAATCTGTTCTCCTTCACTGTTCACCCATCTCCTCCCTCTCTGCCCGCCGTCGCTGCCCGCCGTCGCTGTCACTGTTCTCCATCGCCGTCACTCATCATGGATGCATGAACGTGTGTCCTCCGGACCTCACCATCGCTGATCAGGAAGCTTCTTCCTCCGACGAAGACGACATCTTTAAAGAGAGCGGCATTTCTTTTAGCTACAACATCTCACCCAACATATCCGATGAAGACGACAACTTCGAAGAAAGCCGTCCATAATCCCCTTCGTTCTGGGTCACTCGTGATCTGAAGGCGACATCTCTTCTTTCTCGATGCTGGAAATGGGTTTTAGCAACTGATTGAGCCCGACTTCCCTTGCTTTGGGCGGCAAGCATCATCGAACCAGTGGCACTGGCGGTGTTTGCGATCTGGGAGTCCTTAGCAACTGATTCACAGTTGTCGGTGACGGCAGTGGCTGTGCTCATCGATGATGGGTTATGTCGCCGGTGGATTGTTGTTGATGCAGTGGTTGTGCTCATCAATGTTTGCGGTCTGGACGAAGACAAAGAAGGGGGCAAAATTAGAATTCCATGCAGATTTTTACAATTCCATGAGTCATGATGTGGAAATGAATTCCACCCTTTTCGATGGAAATGAATTCCACCAGGAGCCCAATTCCAGTGTACCAAACAAACATTTGTCATGGAAATGAATTCCATTTCCAAATCCATCTGTCCAATTCCAGTGTACCAAATGGGCCCTTAGTGTTAGTGTTTACACCTCTATATATATATATATATATGACAGAGAGAAAGTACATAACATTGCATTATTAGCATATGTAACAATTATTAATATTATTATGCATACACATGCAATCCATGGATGAGCCATCCCTGGAGAATTGCGACATGAGATAATAGAATTAAGGAATCAAGAGACCTTCAACGCTAATCTCTGCACTTGCTGTATGTAACACCACCTCCACAATCTGTTGTCTTAACCTTGCCTCTAATCTTCACACACACACACGTCCTTCGTTATCAGTAATTCCACTCCCGATAAATCCTTCAAGTTAAAGTGAGGTATGTGACAACATTGTAATTATCTGATCATTAGTCATGGCGATAGACTTTTCTTTTTATTTGTAACAATGAATACATAGATAGATGACACAAGCCATGTTATATCCCAAGCATACATGCTAACACATTCTCATGAGAAAAACAAAAGTAAGATAATTATTACTCCATGTTATTAAACTCCATAGTACCAATTACTTCTTTATGAGTACTTTAGAGATAAAAATATTCTTTAATTCAAAGTTAATAGGCAAAGTAATAGTGCAAAGGCGACATTGTAACGATTTTAGGACAAAATAGTTGAAGGAGAATATTTTATACCCACTAACCTTTATATTTCATATTACATCATAATAATTGAAGGTATAAGGTTAATTCAGCACCTAAAGCATTATTTTATGTGTATCTAGTGCCATAAAGTATTTTAATATTCATTCAGCACTTTGAATTATTGTTCAGATGCGTGAAGTGCTCAAAAGCATTTGGTGATGCAATTTAACCCCCAAAAGTTATCAACATTGTTGTTAACCCCGAAAAAGTTGATTTAGTGAAGGCACATCTAGTATTTTAAAATATTTTTTCAATAGAATTTGACATCATAAATTAATATTTTGATGCACTTTTTCCTCAAATTATTTTTTAAGTTAATTTTTTTAATCACTCATCTTCCATATCTTTAGTATTCACAGGGCGAAATTACTCGTTATTTAATTGTTTTTATCACTCATCTCTCATTTTCTGCACCACAAAGTACTAGGATGCTGAATTCATCTAAAAATAATTTAGAATACTAGAATAACCACAAAATAGGAGTGTTGGATGCATATGAACATATTTCAGGTTGCTAATCACATCATAGTAAATACAAGAGAGTGTGTGTGTGTGTGTGTGTGTGTGTTAAAGCTACCACCAGCTGTTTAAAACGTAACATTGATGTATGAGAGCTCTTCTAATAAGGACGAAAGGAATAATAGAATAGACGTCTAGATTTGAAACTACGACAAATAATATTCAGCTATTAATTACACTTTTGTTTATATCTACCGAAAAAAAATTACTAATCAATAACTAATAATAAGGCAAGTAGAGCCAAACGATCATTAGTCTATAACAGGAGAAATTGCTACATGTGTGTGTGTACTATAAAATGATAGTTTATATTTTCATAAGTAGATAATTAAATTGAAAGGGACAAATTAAAAGAAAGTGATAATACTTAAGAATTAGGGAGAATGACCAAAAAAATATGAAAACTGTAAAATTCTAAATCAGATTCGGTACATATTTTTGATAAGCAATTCATAACTAATTTTATGAAAAATTCCTTATTTAAAATTTTGCAATTTTCAGGGTTTTTAGTCATTCTTCATGAGTATTAATATATAGTATTACTCCCCCTCCTAAAAAAATTATAAATTTTTATGTTTTATTATATTATAATAATCCAGATTTTTTATTTTATTTTATATCATTTAATCATTCACGTAGGCATGTTAATGCTACACTTTAACTCAAGACCCCATCTAAATAGACAGTTAGCTAGTAACTTGCAAGTTAACATGCCCATTTAGAAAAGTAGTGAAGTGCTTTTATCGTTTACGAAGTAAATATGTGAAGGATATTAACTCAATTTATGGAAAAATGCTGTTGAACGTGCGTTTGAGAAACACTCTCCCAAATAGGCATAATGTAACCAAATCATCATTGTGGCCCTCACACCAATGTATGCATGTAAAAAAAAACTGTAGAAGTTAAATAGTTTATTCTAATTATGAAAATTATTGTTCATGTTGCTGGTCCAAAATTCACAATAATTGGTTCACCATGTTTCAAGATAGTATTTGCTTAAATATAATTATCATCAACAGTGAGTATATATAGTAGTTGGTCTATCAAAATGAAGCTGCTATAACATCACACACAGCATCCAAGTTTTCTCACTCAAGATTTAGCTTTACAATGCCTATTTATAGGAGCTCTTATTTATTATCATCACTATTCACTAATACGACAGTGCAACTTAGTTTATATATATTTTTATTTATTCAGTCTATGAACTTTAACCTATTACAATTTAATCTTCATAATTTTCTGCTCATTCTCGATCTGGTTGTCGTTCCTATGTTCTGCATATCACCCACATCCACTATCAGAAAAATGTCATTTACCAATGTAAAAATTCATCCCTAAATGGCTATTTTCCATCAGAAAATTTCCATTTAGTGATGGAAAATATTAGCATCCCTCATTTTAATGACGGAAAATAGCAATTTAACGACATATTTTCAGTCGCTAAATGGTGTTTTTCTAGTAGTGACATGGGTGGCCATGATAAGTGCTGCTGTGAAAAAGAAGGAATTGATGAAGAAGGTGGTGATAAAAAGGTGAATGGCGAAAAGGATAGCAAAGAAAAGGAGGTTCTGAGAAATAATTGAATGGAGCTCTGTCTAATATATATCAGTGTGCGTGTGTGAGAGAAAAGTTTATGAAATAAAATAAAGTAATATGTATGTAGTCAAAATAATAAGTTGAACCCAGTTCACCCTCTAGGTTCATGCAAGTATTTATGCATGGTAAGTGGTAACTTTGATTTGCATAATATATTGAACTCTACTGCTTCATGAAATATTACATATTCATGAATTTACTATTCCCTCAACAATCTTTTTTGTTGAGGATAATACTCTCCCATCCTTAATATAACAACTACCTAACTAATTTGGGTAAATTAATGATGCGGGATAATTTCATTTAATTAATTATAACAAATTATATCATCCAATCTTCTAAGCATGCCTTTGTGAAACATATGATTCCGAAAAGTTCCACCACACCTTGCCAGATCTTCATTAACATTCACTTTGATCCAAACAACTTGAAGTGGGAAGTTACTATAGTAAAGATGTCGGTGTATGTATCTGAATCATAAGTAATAATAATAGAATTATGTTGAGTAAGCCAACTCCAAAGTCGCCTTGCTTAAAGCACAATCTCTATATGCAATGTATCCTCAATTTCATGGACGGGAAAACATAATCCATATCCCACCCAAATTTTAAACCGGGTTAGGATTGGCCTATTTTAACACCCAATGGACTCAATTACATTTCATGGGGTCAAAACTGAACAAGGTTACCCGCCAAGGAGATTGTGTTTAACAGAAAGGATTGATCCTTTGTAACATGAAGAATCGAGGTTGGAATATATCTGCTAAAAAATGTGCCCACATTTAATACTCGATGATGTTTCAAACATAATTATCTCTATTAAGGGAATATATGTGATTGATGGAAAAAAAATCAAGAAAGAAAGTAAGAAACTACATATGGAACCTGAAATGGATTGCTGTCATTTGTAAATGGAAAATTAATTTTTTTGTCCCTATAACATTACAATTGAGTCAAAACTACATGGATCGAAACAATAATTTTTCCTTTGAAAATTATGGCTTTGGCAAAATGACTATATACACACATACATTATAAAGTGAAATTTTGTCTTTGGGAAGGAGGAAGTTGCAAATAATTCATAATGAATTAGTTATTGTCTAAATATACGTTTAAAATTAATGTTGATGGTGCTATGTCTGTGATGGATGAACAAGCAGGTTGTGATGGAGTTAATTACAAGAGATAACCAATAAATGAAAGGTTTACATGTAGTAGCCTAAGAAACTGAAAATACAAACTTAAGAGACTAAACTAAAACTTGATATAATTTTAGATGAGTAAACTTATAGTTTAGCCTTCATTTAATCTTTCTGACTATACTAATTACCTACTATAAGTTAAAGTTTCATTTTAAAATAAAGAATTTTAACATAAAATCTGAACAAGCCAAATGGTTAATCCGTTGTCTAACTATCTAACAACAACTTTCTTTCTAATACAAATTAATGCATAGGTTCATATATTACAAATCATGAAAATCTATATCATCTAGCAATTAAACTCCAATCTCCACAAAATAATAACTAATAAATGATAAGAGAAAGCATCATCTGTCTAAACCTATACATAGAAAGAGATAAAGAAGATGAACATCACGTATCACCAACCACAAACAGATCATATACGCAACTCAATTTCTTTATCAATTCATAAATATAAATAGTATGATGATGAAAACAGTTAGTTATTAGCAATTTCAGCAACAAAGAAAAACAAAGGAAACAGTTGGTAATTAGTATGAAGCAGCAGGTGATATATAAAAAGGAAGATTTAATCTAAAATAGTACATTATTTAGTTACTCACTCTCAATTGATATTTAGCTTTACGATGCCTGTTTATAGAGACAATTGCCCCACTCTTGTGTTTTCACAAATTAAATACGACAAAAACTGAATTTTATCTAAAAGAGAAAAAAATTCTTAACTTAGTCAATCTTTTTAATTATTTATCTCATAATGATTGGTTGGTTTAAGAAGAACAATTTACTTGTGTTATGATCGTATTACCTCACCAAGAAGCTCATATATGGTCGATGAACTATCCATAAAAAATCAAAATAAAAAATGAAGCTAAAGTTTCCTCTGTGTGTGTGTGTGTGTGTGTGTGTGTGGGACTCATGGATAATGCAACATGCATCATGGTTCCTCTCATCTCACTTTGAGTTTGAGCTTTTGGCTGTGTACTTCGAGATGGCTGGTTCCAAAGCCATAGGGTTTGTGTTCATTGCTCTGCTGTTTTTAGACTTGGCATTTGCTGTTAGTTCATCGAAAAAATTCCAGTCCAGCCACAGCCGGAACGGCGGTGATGGCGTCGGATCTGACAGCTGTAAGTCCTGTGACGGAGATGATCGTGGAAATCAGAGCGGAGGAGGTGGAGGCAGTGGAGGAGGAGGGGGAGGGGGAGGGGATAATGGAGGTGGAGGCGGCGGAGGAGGAGGTGGCCACAGTCAGCAGAGCGAAGGGTTTGGATATAAACGCGTGTGAGGAACTAGGGTTCAAACTTCGGTGCAGGATACATGGGTCATGTGGTATTACAAAAATAAATTGATGATGCACATGTAATATATTATTATCATAAATATTTATGTATTAAAAAATAAATTGCAGTGAGTTCAGCTCCTGCTCCCTGCACGTACGTATGGATGCATGGTAAGTGGCGACGTCGATTTGTAATTTTGTATTATTATAATCCATAAAATATTTATTATTAAAAATAATGTTTATGTCGTGAATTAATTATGACATAATACATTAACATGTTTTAATTTTTTGTTAAATGTTGATAAAATTATAGGGGTAAAGTACATAGTATTCGAACCCTAATGTTTTTTTTTTATTTTTCAGTTGCATTCAATACCTTAAATTTATTTATTATGCATCTAGATATCCTAATATTATTTTTCAGTTACATTCAGTAGCCTAATCTTATTTATCGTTTACTATGCCCAGACGTGGGTATAGTTATATATTGCTTTTAAAAAAGACCAAAGAGAGTACAATTATATAGTTCCTCCAATCCCTTTATAAGCAACAATTAGCTGAGCCTAAAACAACTAGCATTTGAAATTAGTTGAAAATAATTAATGTGTAAGAGATATAATTTCTTTTTTAAATATATTGTTCACACCGCAAATGCACATGTCAAGCTAAGTAATAAAGTGATGAAAAGGTATTGTTTTCAAATCCCATGGGGATTTGTTTAAAAATCTTGACCATTCAAAAGGTTAGGTACATTTAATTAAGTTAAACCAAACAAAGATTTAATGAGAAATAATAATTTTGAAAACTAATTTTTTTTGGGCTTCTAGCAACTTTTTTGGATCAGGCCCACTAAACATATGGGTTCAAATCCCCTCTAAAAGAAGTGTATACATTTAGTAACCGACTCTGTTTGAACATAATTGTCTTCACAAAAAGGATACATATGCTTAGCAATAAAAAGGTTGAACTACTAAGGGTTGGGTTTAATGAAAGGGTTAATTCTTTATAATGTAAATAATTAATTTTCATATCCTCTTGGAGATGCACTCAAATTTTCATATATTTTAGTACAAAAATGGTTGAATTAACAATGGGGTTTGATTTAGTATGGGTTCAAATCCCCTCTAGAAGAGGTGTATACGTTTAATAATTGACCATGTTTAAACATAATTGCCTCACAAAGAGGATACATCAGCTTAGCAATAAAAAGGTTGAACTACTAAGGGTTGAGTTTAATGAAAGGGGTTAATTCTTTACAATGTAAAGAATTAATTTTCATATTCTTGCTTGGAGATGCACTCAAATTTAGTATCCTCAAACAAAATTGCATTCATAGGAGAATAACTATATTTTAGTACAAAAAAGGTTGAACTAACAATGGGGTTTGATTTAGTAGAACAAGTCAGTCTCGCACAACTTGGGAAATTAAGATTTGGATTCTCATTGAAAGAGTTTTCTATATTTAGAATCTGATAATATTTTAAACATAATTGCTTTCAAAAACAAAAAGTGTTGAATTACCGGCAAGGGTTTGGTCTAGCAGCAAAGGTTACTATTTTACAATGGAGTTAACTAATTTTTAAATTCTTATTAGAAAAAATGCCCACATTTAATATTTAACAGTTCCTTAAATAGAATTACTTTCAATAAATATATATTCGTGATTAGCGGAGAAAAAGGTTGAAATGATAAAGAGGAAGAATTTATATTTATCTTTCTCAATATGATTGAGTATAAGTATGACAAGTTTTTTGGTTGCTTCAGGGTTACTAGTTATTTTTTATTTGATACAAGAATTTCATATGCTTTAATTTACAGAGTAGATGTATATGCGATGTGTTCATAGTATATATGAGAACCATGATTTCTTTTGTTTTTGTTTTCATTTAATGTTTTATAATATTGTGTCATACATAGGATTGATGTTTCAAATTAATGTTATATATATATATAAATAATTGCCGAAAAATCTCTATTGCAAAATTTATGACTCAAAGATACCTAAGGATTCATGTCTTTGAGAGAGTATTGGAATTCTTCTACCCATTGAAATAAGTTACATTTGGATCCTTAAACAAATTCTACATACCTAGCTGTCGGCAATAAATTTATTAACAATTTTGCCAATGTTTAAACGGAATCAAGAAGAGGTTTTTTAAGAACTCTAACCCTAATAGTTCTAAAACTCAATGCACCAAAATTTTTCCTTATAAAAAAAAAACGACGAAATGAGAAAGGAGTAAGACAATCTATTAAGTAAATTATATGCCTGCCAGAAAAGAATTGCTAGTAAGTAATAAGAAATGTATGAATCTAAAACTATGGGAATTGCATTATACAAAGAAATAAATAGGGATTAGAATATGACCATCACGTATCACCAACCGCAAAAACAGATAAGGTTTCTGTTTGGGAACGCGGTAGAGAAATACTTTTACGCAACCTGAGGTAAATATATAGATGAGATTATTCCATTTTGCGAAAAAAATACTGTTAAACGTACTTTTTGGGAATTGTTAAGCTTTTCCAAACAAGCACAAGATATATATATATATATATACACATATATGTATATGCAACTTAATTTCTTTCACACACACACTGTTATGGTGAACAGTAATTAATCAACATATGAAGCATTAGGTGATATATCAAAATGTAGATATACTTTAACACTGTATTATCTAACTACTCACACTCACTTAATATTTAGCTTTACGATGCCTGTTTATAGAGGAATTTACCGTACTCTTGTGTTTTCTCAAATACGACAAAACAGAATTTATCCTAAGATAAAATTGTTAATTTAGTCATTCTTTCAATTATCCATCTCATTATCATCGGTTGTTTAAAAAAATAATTTACTTTTGATAATTATCTCAAAAAAGCTCATTACTCATATGACGAATCCTTTTAAACAACTACATTTTAGAAAAAAAGAAAGAAGAAAGAAAAACTGATGGAGCTAAATTCTCCCCTATATATATGTGACCCAATTGCTTCAAGCATTTCATCGTTCCCTTCTTATCAAATCGAGTCTAATAATATAAGCTTTTGGCTGTGTACGCACTTCTCTGAGATGGCGAGCTCCAAAGTGCTAGGGTTTGTGTTCATGGCGTTGCTGATTTTGGACGTGGCATTTGCTGTTAGGTCATCCCCAAAATTGCAGTCATCATCACAAGATGATGACAGTGATTGCGGCCACGAAAAGGAACACGGGTCCTGTGAACACCAGCCTCCTCATGATGGCGGCAAGGATGACAAGGGGTCTCATGATGGTGGCAAGGATGACAAGGGGTCTCACAATGGGTCGCCCTGTGACAAAGATGGTCATCATGAAGATTGTGAACAAGGGGCTCACAGCGGCGGCGGGGGTGGGGGTGGCGGGGGTGGAGGTGGCGGCGGCGGAGGAGGAAAAAAGGACGATGGAGCTGGCGAAGGTAATGGTGGTGTACAGGGCTCGGGAGCTGGTGGAGGAGGTGGTGGTGGAGGAGGAGGAGGCGGTGGAGGCGGCAACGATCATGCTGATGACAGTGGCCATGGTCACGACGGTTACAAAAACGACCCACGGCTCAAATAAGGAAGTAGGGTTCCGATCAACCTTGGTCCTGTATATATGGATCAAGTGGTATTTACATAAATAAATTGATGATGATGCATGTAATAATCATTATGTGATATAATGTATGTTTATATATATACATATTAATAAATAAATAAATAGCAGAGTTCATCTCTTGCTGCTCCATGCATGGACGTACGTGTGTGCATGGTAAGGGACCGATGGTGATGTGGATCTGTGATATTGTAATTCACAAGATATCAATAAATTCATTATTAAAAGTAATGTTAAATTTGTGCCAGATATTGATATTATTATGATTACATTAACTTTTTATTTGTATTAAATTGCAATGCTTCGTTGAGTCCTAAATATATTTGCACTGCAAATGAGATTCAGGAAGTGAGAGAATAATATTTTATATATGTATCACATGATCGCTATGAAATAGCTAATATAATGTAACGTTAGGCAGAGCCCACAGTCACAAATAATTTATACAATAGTTTATGTATTCTCTAACAACAAATAAGGGATAACGGAAGAATAATACCTCTCATCATTGCTTTGCGTTTCATGTTTAAGATCCAAAATCAATAATAGGAAAGAATATTTGCAGAACAGATAAAAGTCAAAATATAACTCAAAGTAAAATTCATATGATGATAGGTCTTTTTTTTATTGGAGAAAAGGTATAGTGATGACAACTGTGATATAGTCGTAACCAGTCAAGGAACCCTTAAAGAGTAATGGTAATTCTTAATCTCACTCAAGCAGTCAAGTTTTTTATGCATCTCCCACCATTAGAGAACACATTTATATAAAGCTGATTAGGGTTTTCTCTATATGGGCTCAAGGCTCTAAAAGATTACATGCTAGACTCAGAATATTTTATTAATTTCCTAATTAATATCTATAATAATTATATATATTATAGTAAAATATCTTACATTTTTCCATTTGGCCTGTATACCATATGTCAATTGCCAAGCCTAGATAAACTAAGGTTGTGGTGTAAGGATCAAGTCCTTTTAAGTCAATTATTGCCTTTCATGTATCACATGCAACACCCTTACTTAATGGGCATAACTTTATGAACAAAATCATGTTTATTCGGTTCCACCTTTAATATTTATCATCTCAATAACTTGAATGTATACAAATAGAATAGATATAATAAATGATAACCTTAATTTCCTTGCACCACATACCTTAACCATATGAATGGAGGCAAAATGTCCATCTTAGGTACATATAATGTAACTTGTTACAGTTTCAATCCCTTAGTAAAAGGATCAACTAGCATATCCTCAGTACCAACTCGTTCAATCTAAACTTGGCCATCTCTAACTCTTTCAAACATAAGAATTTTAGTTCGACAAATTTACTTCGACTACTGTTATTTGCAATGGCCACTGCGCCGTGTTATCACAGTACATCATTTCTAGAGATTGAATCCAAAATCTTTAGCCCAACAATACATTTCTTTATCTAGATTGCTTGTGAACTTGCCTCAAAACTAGCAATGTAAGTATTGCAGGTAGAAGGAGCAGTTAGAGTTTATTTTGAATTATTCAATGATATATCTCCTCCTGCCAATAGAAAGATGTAGCCGGTTGTAGACTTGTTTGTGTCTATACATCTTCCAATATCAGAGTCTGAGTAACAAACAACTTCTAACTTTTTTGCTTTTTATATGTGAGCACATAGTGTTTAGTTAATTGTAGATATCTAAACACCTTCTTTGCAGCAGCCCAATGCTCCTCACCAATATTGCTTTGGTACCTCCCCAACATCCCAACAACAAAAGTAATATAAGGTATTGTGCATACCTATGCATATTGCAAGCTCCCCATTGTGACACCTCCTATTTTCCCCTATTTACTTATTATAGATCACTTATGAATCACTCTTGGGCCTTAGATATAAAAAATTTGTCCAAAATTGTGAACTAGAATTTTTAAAACGGAAAAGACGATGGTACTGTTCACAGCGTCATTTTCCAGTTTTCTGGCTCAACTTTGAAAAATCATAATTAATTCTAGAAAAATCAAAATTGAGTGATTCCAATTTCTAAATTTTAAGTGAACTATAGGGGAAAAATGCTCATGGGTTCCAATTCTTTTCCATTTGATACAGTTTATTCAAAAACCACATGATGTCCGAAATGGTTTACTCCAATCATCCAGACTTTACCTTAATCTTTGGAAAATCATAACTCTCAAAATACACAACAAAATTTCGCAAAATTTATATCATTTTAAATATTAGGATGTGTAGTTTTTTATTGGAAAATTCCTATTTGAAGCTCGTTTGCTATTTTTAACTGTCGCTTGAAACAAATTCATTTTTCAGGGCCTTTGGAACCCCTTTAGCTTTGAAAACCAATTTTCTTAAAAATTCACTAAAACCTTTTTTTGGTTCCTTATTTGCCTCTAATATGCATGATCATTCCCTTGTCCTTCCTTGTTAGTTTTAGTCTATTTCCATGCATATACCATTACCCATTCATATGGTTCCTTCTTGGGGATGATCAGGGGTTACAATCACAACCAACATAAAGAGAGAATATCATACTTAAATATGTACACAAAACCATGCAAGCAAAGACACCCTCTTCATGCATCAAGGATCTTTTCCTTACTCTTGCATGAGCTTGCACCTACATGGTTAGTGGGTGGGGGATGAGATTTGGGAATCCTAATAGCAAAACCACATAATCATAACATAGTGAATGTGCATACATGTCTTTATGGCATGTGTATGAATACATAAACATGTGATACATCAAAATTCACTGTAACATGCATATGGCCATAGCATAAAGGTCACATTTCATACACAAATCATGCACTTTGCTCATCATAAAAGTTCATGTAACATTCACAAATCATTTTCTTAAACATAAAAAGAGATTAGTAGTTTTGCTACCTCAAGATCTTAGCTTTTCTTTAATCCAACTTCCAAAGTGTTCTTGGTCCTTTTTCAAGATGCTCTTGGGACCTCTTAAACCCCTAAAAATCATGGCATAACATCCACATAAACATGC
>JANTPZ010003729.1:0-10643 GCA_025593235.1 Vachellia pachyceras
TTTGGAAATCGTTACCTTATTATCGACATTAATTACTTTCCGGGGTATGCCAAAATGCCGAATTACGAGTCTGTATTGACAGACTTCTTCTGCGATACAATGTACAAGAAACAGAGAAAACAAATGGTAAAGAGTTCGGATGAAAAAGTTTGCTCGGAGATTACTGTTTTGGATCAGTGTCAGATGCATAGTTATGGCGAAGACATGAGAAAAAATATAAGCAACACTTGTAGTGATGAGGATGAAGGAAGCCTTCCAGTTTCACCTTTCAATATGGAGGAGAAAGAGAATTCTGTTCAAGTCTGATCATTTGTGTCAAGCACTGTGTATCTCATTCTATCATTATCATTAGTTGGTGGTTTTGGTTAACCAGAATTTGCTCAATGGACCCACGCGCCAATTTGTGGATAGACAAGAGTGGCATATTCTGTTTAGATAGCCAGTGGTACAGTGGTGAAATTAATTGGTTGTTTGTGCCTAGTTTAACCTCTTAACAACATGTATATTCCATCCACCATTCCTCTGGAGATAGGTACTTCTCGATTACCCTGAAGGTCTAGGAAAGTTGTACTTTGAGGTTCAACTTGCAAAAAAATCTGTTTTACTTAACTTCCTTTTCTTTCTAGTTAGATGAAATAGTTACCATTTTGTCAATCTCATCGTCATTCTGGTTTTTTGCTTTGTTTGCATTGATTGTCTCCATGATTTTTCATTTTTGCTGATAATACTTAATTGAGGGTTCTCCTTTGTTTAATCTTGAGATTTTTGAAGTGAGTGAAAGTTCCTTGAACATGGTAAAATGAGGAGAAAAAAAGGATAGTTTACATTCTACATTCACCTTTCATCTATCTGAATAAAAGATGGCTTGCGATATGTTAACGGCACAGAACACACGGATTTAACTTGCAGAAACAAGACATGAAGATGCAAGTTCTTTATTCGTTGTCTTTCTAAATTTTATGCGATTAAGCAAGAAACTTAATCGTAAAATGAAAAAAATATTCCCATCTTGCATCAGTTGGCACATGTACCTCAAATCATGTCGGGCTATGGTTTTTTATGAGACTTTTGAGATAAAAAATTCATCTTCTTAATGAGCTGTCCTTTTCGAATGGTGGATAATTGGTCGGACACAGACCTTTACTGAGATGAAATCAAAATATGCATGAAAACTAATATTTTTCCTTACAGGGAATGAAGTTTAACAGCTTTGCGTTCATGTGATAAATGCATGGAATTTGGACTGGTTTATGTCCTGCATCCGTTCTCCTTGCATATAGCTGCTTGTATGTTTATATCAATGCTTTATCATGTCTGGAATCGTCGTTCAGGACTTAAACTGAAGTCTGACACGGGGTTTGAACATATCTATAATATCATATTCCAACTAAAAAATAAATCTGTTCCAAATTTTAAATGCTACATGCTGCTGACAGATGGCAATGCCAATTGGTATTTGTTTCCGATGCCAAGTATAACTTCATTTTCTGACGTGATCGGTTGTAAGCGCAGTAGTAATGCATATTCTTTGGGTATTTGAAATGCACATCACTTCTTCCCCCCCGATCATTGCATTTGCGAGATGTTTGGCAAAGGATACGAAAAATTTGACGCATATTTCCAGATTGAACCTGTTGTGCTTCCGAAAGTCTCAGTGTATGCCTATCTTTTTTAAAGCGCAAACATACTTTCATTTACTGAACTCTAGTCTACTGAGCGCCGAAAGACCCATGTTCAGGAATGGTTGCCTGAGATGACTACAAACTTACTTTTACTTGGTTAACATGTTCTTCCATTGCCATCGGTTCCTAAACTGAGGTGAGGTCAAGCTTGATGCCTTGTCCCATTTTCTCATGTTTGATCAACTTGATTTTTACTATTCTGAGGGGTTTGCTTGAAGTTTTCTCCAGCAATTGGCAGCAGAAATCTGGTGTGTCTGTCAGTGAACTTTGATTTCCATGCTTATCTTTAACTCTTAGTCATGCTATGAAAATAATTTGTCTAGGACTCGTGTCGTCTTGTTTATTTCCTGCAAATAAACAGGGGTAAGTGAAGACTGAAGATGTATGAAAGAGGTTTCATTTTTGCTGTGTATCTTCCGAATCGTTTGTTTTACTTTTAACTTTAAATCTTTCCATATCTCACAAGCTTCCTTTTGCTTATTTATAAGAGGCTTAGAGCATTCTCTTTTGGAAACTAGATCATTGGATGACTTTTTGGGTCCTTGCATTATGGCACAATCTGGTTAAATCTGGTTGAAATAATTTACCCTAACATGTTTTTAGCCACTATGATGTGTAGTATAGCAAAGATGAATGATTTTTTTTTTTTTTTGAGATTGACAGTAGCGGTTGAGATGGTGTTCCTTATGGAAATATGCCTGGTTATGTAACTTTGCTGGGATATTGCTTTATGCGTATCTTCCAGATTAACATTATCCTAACTATTGGGTGAGCTACATCAAAATATAATTTTTCCTGACGGAGCCTGGAGATCACTAATCCTGTGAATACTTGCATGATGAAAGAGTTATTTTAAATAAGGGAAAGGCCATGTAGCATGTAGAACAACATACTTCTGCTGCCATTGTTGTTTGTGTAGAGATTTGAGATTTGATTTTTCTTCTGAATATGTTTGTTTGAATTCAACAAGTACATTAATGGAGTTTAGGTTGAGAAAGAATTTGCGCACACATGCAGCTGCCATTATCTTGTTGAAGTTGATTTTACATGATCCTTTGTTAATTGCCTCATAGGTGTCTCGGTATTGCTTCATGGGTTTATATATCATTATCATCTGGTATTTTTGCACCATAGAAAATTCTCACCGACTTGTCATGGGGGCGACTAACCAAGCCGTCATCATGCTCTCTCTCGTCTAGATTTCCCTGGTATTTAATCACGTGGTGTTTATCTTTATTCTCTTCCATATCATTGCACGAAGATATTTCCGAGTAGGGCATCATTAGGAAAGCGGTTTTATTTTCGTTTGGGTCCACCGAGAATACCTTAAGTTAAAAAGCGCTGTGCTGTCTCAATCAGAATCTTAAACAGTGAAAAACAGTTATTCATGTGTTCGAAGCACTACAATGGCTCTGGTTAGATAGTCTGTTTAGACATCCAAAAATCATTCATGCATTTACCGAGACAAAACTCCTTTAACATATTTACTTCAGAATCTGTGTCCGTTCTCCCAACGGACTATCCAAACACACTAAATATTGCTGCGTGGTTGTTGACCACAACAACAACAAACATTGGATGGGGTTTCGTCATAGATGATGCGCTTCCATGAAGTCAATTTGTAAAGATGATATGTATAGTATTGAATGATAAATTTTGGACTGTCAATTTGTCTTAAGAAAAACAAGAGAAAAAATTCTTGGAAATTCATTTCTCTTTTAGAATTTAAAACTAGCTAGCTAGCTAGGGACATTATTGTTTAAGCATTAGAGGAGAATAAATAATTACCCTCAACTTCACTTTCTCAAACCCTACGGCGACCAAATCGTGCTCTCAGGCATCTTCACGGTTGGGTCTTCAAGTATAATTCTCCTGTCTTATCCTTCTCAGACTTTTTGCATCTTGTGTTTTTAATGTATAATTGACGATCTTTACTCAAAAAAAATGTATAATTGACGATCCTTATAAAAAAAATATTTCATTGAATCTCAATTTGATTTTGATCTCTCATGTAGCTCAAACTTTGATTAAATTGTCGTCATCATAACAATACCACCTCCGATCCTAAAATAAAATTGAAATTGGAGCGAAAAGAATATGTATTAAGAAGATTGAAGAGGCATCTCAATACTCATCAATCCTGGCTTCATTAAGAATAAGAAACTAAAAATGAGTTAATAATTAGGTGGTGGTAATATTAGGAATATCAAATCAAAATTACATAATATAGCCGCCAGAGATATATATATATATATATATATATATATATATCATTGGAAGAATCCAGGCAAGCCACCCATCTCCAGTACATGTCATATTGCTAATTTGCTTTGCTTTTACTAATAGCATGCCAATCTCTAATCTACAGCTAGCATGTTGTTGATTCTTATCGTTCATATATAATATGAAAGTCCTAAGGCGTCCATTTCTGGACTAGAATAATGCAATGTAATGGTCCCTCAAAACCCACCATATTTTGTAAAGGAGGATCAGTGATTTCTTCATGTTTATCACTTCATGTTAGGCTTTCGAGTTTTGAGAGTTAGAATCAATTGTTTCACCTGTGAGATTTTATAGTTAGGGTGTGTTTCAATTAGCTTATGGAGAATAGCTGCTTCTGATAGAATTGATTTTCAAAAATAAATTTTGGATAACATCTTCTGAAAAAGTAAAATTCCACCTTTAACACCTTTAAACCATTTTTTTGGCCAAAATAGGTCGTTAAGAAATCAGTGCGGCAAATACCATGAAATCACTTCCTAACTGCAAGCAGAATATGGACTAAATTCGTACTAATGTTTCCGGAGGACATACAGAAGAGTAATTGAAGAAGATTCTTCTTTATCATCACAAAATTTGTTTTTAATACAAAAAGTTAAAGAACAAAGGAAGTACAATTAAATCTAGGAATAAAGCACAAATGCATACGAACAACAACAACACGCTAACTAAACAAATTACGACCATCGATCACATATGTTTTGTGGCGCACAACTGTGCAATTTGTGACTTCAATAATAAACGCTTCAGAGGCAAAATATCTTCATAATAAATGAACGAATAAAGAATCAATGTGTTGTATTTGTATCCCTCCTGTGCATTTAGTCCATGGCATGATCATCTGGAAATGGACAATAAAATCCTCTACCAAGAAATGGGCGATGCTGAATTGGGCGTCAGGCTGCGTAAAGTAAAAGAAACAAAACGTCAAAACCCTCGAAAACAAATACTGTATATTAGCTGGAAGAACATGAAGCCCATACGTCATACACTTGATAGCTAGAAAAGAACCTTTAATTTTCGACACATAGTGTGTGTGAGAGAGAGAGAGCTTACTCTAAGAGTTCTTTCCAGAAGGAATCGCTTGTATCGTAACCCTCCAAGAGCTTCTCCCAATCAGTATCAGAGACTGTGGATGAAGTTGGCTGAGCCGACACTTCATCTTTGATAGGGCTAATCTCCATTCGATTGAAGGTGGTTGAATCAAACGTAACAAGTGGGTTTTCTACTACTTGATTCATGTCATGTGATGATGTTCTTCTGATGCTATTATTAATACCTGGAACTTCTTGATCTGATATTGCTCCTTCTAGGTCTGTCCATGATTCTGAAATATCCTGGCCTGATTCACTTGGTGCCAAAGGAAATAGAGCAGGGCTTGCATGTAATTCTTGCTCTCTCAAGTTGTTTGGGAGAGCACTGTTTGCACCATTTATATCTGCTTCTATTGGGTTATTGATCAAATTGTGATTGCCCAAGAGTGGTAGAATACTCTGCATGTTACTGACCAACGATGAATTGCCATTAGTCATTAGCTGCAATAGATTCTGCAAAAGTTGGATTTGGAGTAACTGATGAGCCAAATCTGATTGTTGTAAACCCGGTAGACCCGCGTGGCTCCAAGGGCTCATCAAGTTGTTATTAATATTAACCATGCCAAGCAACTGCGAGAGATTCAAGAGATGCTTCAAGTCAGTTCTTGGCTTGTGAGTTTCTGGATCTATACCCATCTGAAGAAGCTTCTTCCTTAAATTGGTGTTCCAGAAATTCTTAATCTCATTATCAGTCCTCCCTGGAAGATGCGTTGCAATCTTCGACCACCTACAAGCGCAATCAATCCAAGTATCAGCATCAATAAACATGCGTATATGATAATCAATCAGTAAGTACATTAGTTAAGATATATGTAATTAAAGATCCACTTACTTGTTTCCAAGAACAGAATGAAGGTTGATGATCATTTTCTCTTCTTCTTCAGTGAATTTACCTCTTCTGATATCAGGGCTAAGATAATTGTTCCACCTTAGCCTGCAGCTTTTGCCACATCTATTGAGGCCTGCGAGCCTTGGGACTGTCTTCCAATTTCTACTGCCATGTTTGCTGATACAATTAAAAAGCTTCTCATCTTCTTCATGTGTCCATGGCCCTTTCTTCACACCAGTCTCCTCACAACATGGTGGCCTACCCATTATTATGCAAAGCTAGCGCTAGCACAATAATTGCAATTCCAACAAGAAAACCTTGAAAGATGTCCTCTCAGAAGAGATATAAAGCTAAGAAAAAAAGCTTACCAGATCTCTGGTGAGACATGTTTCTGATTTTATTAGTGCGCCTATATATAGGACATCAACATTCATGTGGTACAATGACGTCATTTCTCTCCCATTTTTTTATGTTTGACGAAACGTCAAAGAAGCAACCTAGGGCACATTTACATAATTGAATGCATACCGCTCTAAATTCCTTGAACTTTGTTCTTTGTGGGTCAACATTGATTTTCCGTGTAACGGGGATATGAGGTTGAAAAGTCAATCTTTTGAAGCAGCATTGAAGCCCACGGACGTTTAGCAGGTTTGGCTGTGATAGTGATGAAAATCTGATACAAATATTGGAAACATAACGGCATGGAAAACCAAATATAATTTTTTATCGTGTCTGAGTCTTCTGTCATCTTATAAAATTAGTCGTGAGTAATGTTAATTTGAATGAAGGTAGCTTCTTTATCCTATTTGACTTAGCATTATTCAGAACAGGATCCTGCATTAATTCTACAGCATGAAGTGCCAATACTTCATTTGATTAAGCTGCTAATTTTAAAGTTATATAATATATGTATGTATGTATGTATAATTTTGGGAAACCTAAAGCATAATTAGGAATTCATTCTATTCTTAATTTTGCTTCAGCCTATCAATATATATATATATCATCAACTAATTTATATCATAAAATTTACAGCAAGTTGCAATATGGAGAAACTTTGAACATAATATATAATGGCTACCCATTTTGTCATCAGTGCGGCAATCAACTTTGTCATTTTCTTCTTGTACGCCTGTCTCAAATTCATTGGCATCAATTAATGGCTGCTTTCCATTATAATTCTCAATAATGCAGCTGTCTCTCTAACTGCTCCTTGACCTATTTATTGCATTCATGTACCTTTTCACCAGATTTCATTCAAATTTCCTAGGACTCTAAAAAGGTTGCCACCTCCAGAGCTGGTTACCCTTTTTCTGAACCATTCAAAGTCAAAGGACAGTACTATATATATACCTGCATGCATATACATATACATATATATAAGGGCTCTATCCTATGACTTCATTGATACTTCTTAGGGCCAAGTTTTATAGACAGTAGGAATAACCGTTTAATTAGATACTATCTATCAAAATGATCCATTAGAGGTATAACGTAAAGAGGTAAGTGAAATTAAGGAAAATAATTTAATAGCACACTGATCAATACACCTCTTTAGTTCCAATTCATCTTCGAACACAAAATCAATGCCCTATTTCACTCGGAAGTTTCATAATCTTCACATTATTAATTGTAGCTGTACTGAGTCATTTCTCCTTTTCTTTTCTAGTTGAACCGAAAGGATGAAAGATAAAAATGGAAAACAATCAGGTGTGAAAACTAGATATTAAAAAATTATCTGGTCAAACTAAATATAAATATTACTTATGAAGATTATCTGGTTAACTTGAAATCCTCATATCGTTGGTACAACAAGCGTATTCCAAATTCAACAACACGCGGGCTTTACTATATCTATATCGAGTGTTCTGACATTAATTATAATATTTTACAGAATCTCAGTTTGGTTTTGACCTCTCAATTCCGCTTCATGATATCAATTATATTCTGGTCAAATTGGATTTTACATCATCAGTTCATGACCAAGGTTTAACTAATCTCAGTTTGGTTTTGACCTCTCATTTCTGCTTCATGCTATCGATTATATTTTGGTCAAATTGGATTTTACATCATCAGTTCATGACCAAGGTTTAACATGTCAACTAGAAATAAGCATGCATGCATGTGTGTGTGTGTTTCAACTTCATTGACCTCATTTGCTCTCGTTTTCGCCCTTGACAATCAACCAGAAAAAATAATCAACAAAATTAAAGAAGAATGCATGGATTATTGAAAGTAACTAATATTTCTGTTCTGTGTATTAGATGGAGTGCTTTAGATAAAAAGTTATAGTGGATAGTCAATATCTGCAACTCTTTCTACTAAATCATATTGATCGGTCCAAATGTAATGTTAAATCTGGCTCTGACTTCTCATAAGGCCTCTGATTCGCACTCTATGTATTTTGGTTAAGTGGAAGATAGAATGGATAAAAGTTTCATGATGCTATCATAGAATAAGGGTGTATCCGCTGATCATAGAACCCTTGCGATATTCCTTTTGGGGCAAGTAAAGTAATCAATTGCAGCATCCTAATTAAGTAGAACTCCACGTTTACCAAATTGTTGATGGCTACCGTACGTTACTAATATTTATCCTTCGAGTTGAGATCCGAGTTCTCATTATGTTATTTAAACATATAGATTGAAAGTTTTGCAAGTTATGGAACCAAGATTCATTGCATTTATATAAATTTATTAGCTTCGTATCTGCAAAGTGACGCACAAGTTAAAGGCCTTCATGCATGTGCCGTATCATTGTCATTTTCTATTTTCCCGAACCATAGAAGAACTTAATCTTGTTTTGTTTAGCGAGTCAAGATTAACAAAACTGATCCTAATTTGGCTTATTAAGAATAAATCAATTGAACGTAAGGATAAATTTTCTGTCAGAAACGGAGGATCTGGTTAACTATTTTCCCATACGAAGAGAGATGGGGAAAAATTCATTCATCATCACTGCCATTACAACAATGTTTAGTCCCCCAAAAAATGAAAAAGAAACAGAATAATCAAATGATGTGTTACAGTAAAATTATTACATCTTAAAAGGAACACCAAACTAAACACAATTTGCAACAATAATCAACATGTTTATGCCTCGTATTAGGTACAACAATAAAAGAATCCAAACAATAAAACCCAAAAGAGTACGTGTAATATTGAATGAATGAATAAACAATGAAATGCTTTATTGTATCCTTTGCGTGTGTGCATTCAATTATTCCTTGATCAACTTCATCTGATAAGACACTAAAATCCTCTCTACCACGAAATGGGCGATGTGTAAGTGGACGTCAAACTGCAAAACAAATCAAAAGAAAACAATCGTTAGGACCTCTCAACTAGAACCAATTAAGATCATAAGCTGAAGATCATGGAGCCTATTAGCATATATATATATATATATAGACCGAGTCGAGAGAGAGAGCTTACTCTAAAAGTTCTTTCCAATAGCAATCGCTTGCATCATCTTCCAAGAGTTTTTCCAAAGCATCAAAGACTGTGGATGGATTGGACCTTTCATCCATGCGGTTGAAGTTGCCTGAACTGGTTGCATCAGTAAATGGATTTTCATCAGCTTGATTCATTATTTCATGTGACGAAGTTATGCTGATACTGTTATTGGTACCCATAGCTTGTTGATGATCTGATATTGCTCCTTCAAGGTTTGTCCATGATTCTGAGATATCCTGGCAAGAGTCACTTGGTGCTGATGATGAAGGAAGTAGGGCAAGGCTTGCATGTAATCCTTGCTCTCCCAAGAAAGACTCTTTGTTGGGGAGAGTACTGTTTTTACCATTTATATCTTCTTCTATTGGGCTATCCATCAAACTGCGAATGCCCAAAAGTGGTAGAATACTCTGCATGTTACTGACCAACGATGAATTACCATTATTCATAAGCTGCAACAGATTCTGCAGAAGCTGGATTTGGACTAACTGATGAGTCAAATCTGGTTGCTGCTGTAAACCCAGGAGACCCGCATGGATCCATGGGCTCATCAAGTTGGTACTATTAGTAGCCATGCCAAGCAACTGAGAGAGATTCAAGAGATGCTTCAAGTCAGTTCTTGGCTTGTGAGTTTCTGGATCTATACCTATCTGAAGAAGTTTCTTCCTCAAATTCGTGTTCCAGAAATTCTTAATCTCATTATCAGTCCTCCCGGGAATATGGGTTGCGATCTTTGACCACCTTCATCCACACAATCAATCCAAGTTTCAGCATATTAACCATACTATATATATAATCAATCGGAAAGCAAATATACATAGATATAATTAATGATGCACGCACTTACTTGTTTCCGAGAACAGAATGAAGGTTGATGATCAATTTCTCTTCTTCTTCAGTGAATTTGCCTCTCCTGATATCGGGCCTCAGATAATTGGTCCACCTTAGCCTGCAGCTTTTGCCGCATCTGTTGAGGCCTGCATGCTTTGGAAGTGTTCGCCAACTTCCGCTGCCGTGTTTAGTGATATAAGCAACAAGCTTCTCATCTTCTTCAGGCGTCCATGGCCCTTTCTTCACACCAGTCTCCACACAACATGGTGGCCTACCCATTATCATGCAAAGCTAATTAATTTGCACAACAGTACAATTAATGTTCTGATCGACGCCAAAGGTAAGACTTGCATGTGGATTTATAGGTGCTTGAGAACATATGAATTCAAGGAATGATGCCATTTTAATTATTTTTTAATGTGTTGTTTATTGACTATGATGAGAATACGAAAACCAAACCCTAGCTAGGCAATGC
>JANTPZ010003730.1:0-15134 GCA_025593235.1 Vachellia pachyceras
GTTCCATAGGACAACTCATTGTTGATATAAAATGTTCAAAGTCCACATATGGATAACCCAAGAATGATGTCAAATTATACGGCAAAAGAAGTCTATGTATAGCTACACTACCATTTACCTATTGATAATTAATCTTGCACCACCCAACAAGAACTTCTCATTTGCAATTTACAATAACAATAATGCACTGTGTCCAGTTTGAAAATAATCGACCTTATGAAAAATATGAGAAATTATTATTATGTTTGATTATTAATATAATAGTCATTTTACTCTTTTTATATATTAAAGAAAATATATATATTACTTAACTAAAAGTATTTATTTATATGGACCATTAGATTATATATCAGTTTATAAGTCAGAGAAATTAATTTAGAGAAAAATAATAAATATATATATACTTTAAAGTATTGTATTTACCTTCCTTAATCTCCTAAAAAATTATGAATATTCCAATACATACTTTAAAAGTATTGTACATAGTTTTTTAAAGTAGTGTATTCAACTTTAAAGCATGTACATAGTTTATAAGTCAGAGCTAAATATACATAATTTAGCCCTTAAATTAAGGATCTAAAATAAAATATATAATAATCTTATAATGCATGTTCATGAACCCGGACCGGCCGGTTCGAACCGGAAACCGGCGAACCGGCCTCCAATCCGGTCCGGGTGATGGTTCGACCCCTGTTTGGGGTCAAACCGGTCTGACCCAGGGTGAACCGAGATCAACCCGGTCAACCCGACCGGGTTAGTGGGTTGACCGGGTTTGACTTTTTTCTTGTTTTTTTAAAAATTTCCTTTAAAAAACAAAATAATAATTTTTTAAATTTGTAAAACAATAAAAAACAGAACTCCTTCCCACAAAGGCATATTGTTGCGTTCGCATCTACTCATCTTCTTTTTATTAGCTTTTAAAAAATGATAAATTATTTTAAAATTTCAAATTTGAAGGTTAAAAAATAAAAAAAGAACCCGTACCATATATATTCTGATATTTTTTTAGTATAAATATTTCAAAATTATAAATAACGTCAGAGAATATATAAGCTACAAGTATATGATTAGTTTAGTAATTGTTAACTTATTAATAATAGAATTTACTACTTTATTTTTGGAATTTTTAATTTTGGATAGTTTGATTATGTCAATGTGTTACAAGATTTATTTTTTTAATTTTTTTATTTCTCACCGGTCTGACCCCGGTTTGACTCCGGTCTAACCCGCTGATCCTTAACCCACTACCTTATCCGGTTTAGTCACCGGTCCGGTTTCCTGTACCTTGATATCAACTCCATCAATACCACAAAATCTCTTTTTTGTTTATTGAACCTTGAGAAGATCCCAGTCATTGGCAAAATGTCACACATACACACAGTTTTCATTATTAAGTGGTTTAGGAGTTCAACTATTTTTTTTCTGTGAGGTCATCTTTAATTTTCAACAGGATGTGTGCTTACATGATGATATGCAATGAGAATATTGAGACGATGGAAAATGAAAAATGAAAGTCAAACAAGAAAAATAAAGAACAAAAAAAAAATCCCACTTGATATATAGAAATGCCTTCGTCATATTCAAACTTTTTGAGAAGAAGCACATAATATGAATCACTCATTGACCTTGGTTTCATAAATTAATTAATAATTGAGGTATGAAAATTCTTAATCAAGTTGGAGAAAGTGAAGATTATTTCTAGAACTGTACCCTACACACAGAGAAACGTAACAAGGGAAAACAATCAAATTTTCAAAAAGCACTCTTAACTTTTTCGTTTTAATTATAAACATTAATTAATAACTAATTAATATCCTACTTATCATCAAATGGATGGAGGCTCAGATATTGAAGACGAAAAATTTATGCTTCTGCTTGTCTTTCTCCTTAACGTAGAATCTTCACATTATACATTTTGCATTATGCATGTACATAATGCTCTTTTCCTCTTTCCGGGGAAAAAACTAACAACAATAAAATAAAATGAGGATAAAAGACAGTGCAATATTTCATTATCAATAGGACAAAAGACAGTGCCTTAAAACCAAAAACATCTATTAGTTAAGTTTTTTTTTGTAATAAATGTGTAGTAATTTTATAAAAGTACTCTTTTTAATTATTGAGTCTGTTTGGAAACGCGTTAAAGAAGTACTTTTACACAAGTTGAGGTAAACATGTGAAGGATATTATCTCGTTTTAGTTTTACAGAAAAATACTATTGAACGTGTTTTTGGGTCTCCTTAACGTTTTGCCAAACAAGCTGATTATCATCATTTGTGACAACCTCATTTAATACTTAATACGTGTACACACAATGACAATTAACAAAAATAGCTTGAAAAAATATAAAAATTTGGAAGACAAACTATATTAATCTCTTACATTTATTATCAAAACAAATCCTTTAAATAGCTCTTACATCAACCACAGGCTATTATTCATGACTAACAAATATTATTACATATTTTTATAGAGATCCAGATAAGCATGGATAAAGGGTGTATATTAAACTACCGAACTAATGAACTAAATATTGATAAAAAAAGGAACGGGAGATTCTGCAAAAAGATCATCGTACTGTTGCTTCTGTCGTCAGTAGGATTAAAAAGATGCTTCGTATAATATAAAGATAAAATCTAATTGGCAGTATAATTGAACACCAATTATATTATATAATGCTCAAATCAAATTATTCTTTCTCAACAACGCTCTAATGACCAACTGCATCACTCCAACTAATACGTGTCACTGATAAATGTATAAAACAATCAAGCTCTTGGTACTTGCTATATAGTATTCAAGTTCAGTGCACTCAAATGGTTCTTTACTTTCGCCTAAAGTCACCCTCTCCAAAATTAATTAATGTCAAATGTCAAACCCTTTTAATTAATCATTACTAGTAGTACTTGTTTAGATAATAGTGACAACGAACCCAAACAAATCCAGCACCCACAGAGATTTGACCTAAATCACTTCCCATTTTCCTAGACAATACACCTAATTATTGACGCTTTAAAACTACCCTCAATAACTTGATGCTAGCTATTTATGTAAACATTAGCAGTTTTAATCTCAAGTAATGTACCCCTTCTATCTTCTATTAAGTGTTATCTCAGCAAAATTTTTGTGTCCCTACTCTTAACAAGTAACCAGTCCAGAAAGGGCAGGAAAAACATATAGACTAAATACATATTTGACAATCATTGAAAAGATGATGCTGCAATTTTGGATATAAAATTACTTTTACGTTCCTTCAATTCAAAATTTAGGACACATTCTAAAAGAAATGCTTGATTCTTAATACAAGTGATTTAGAGAATTATTAATTATTATTTTTCAACTTCAATCCTATTTATTGGCAATACACATTGGATATTAGGAAAGATGAGAGTGATGGAACATATTTCAATAGAAGTAAAGTTAATTTCTCAACTTAAAGACAAATTTAGTAAAGCAATCAGTCTTAATCAATTTTAGTGGCATGGTTAAAAGTGACATATTTCAAACCAACTATTAGTAGTTAACAATAGTGACGATCAATTTCAATAGGGTTTTTAAGCATGCATTTAATAAGGAGGACGGTTTAATTAATTAATTAAAGAAATAACATAATTATTAAGTCATTTACATTGTTTCTCAACAGTACTGTGCAAGTGCCAAAATGTAAAACCGCATTCATATGTTAAATGCTATTGGTGATTAACCGGTTATTGACACTTGTAAGGATTTAACAGGCACGACACTCCTTTGACTTTTAACACAAACGATCCACTCGTGTGTTAGGTAAACCGTGCAAGTTTGCAATTCTTAGTGAGTTGAGAAACTCCAAAAAGAGTAGATGATGATTGTGTCACAGAACTTGACCTTGTGGATTTTCTTCAAGCTCTACAGTACAGAGTTGGTGGTGTTACCCATTTATCTTTCATAAACTAGCAAATAAGAAACCATTAAGAACCCCATGTGGAAAATTAATTACAGCTGCATCATCAATAGCTTAACTTTAATTTAATGATAAAGTCAACGAGGCATTGAATTTGTGGTTCCCCCTGTCATCCACAAAAACCGTGTAACCAAAAATATCAATGTAGATTGGCTCAAATGACATATAGGATTAAACAGAGTATATCAGATGACATGAATCCAATGTATTCCTTGCTGATGATGCTGTAATTTATTTTGCAATTAGAACAGCTTACTTGAAATGGATCTTTTTTCCTGGCCTATAAATCCCAATAGGATTATAGTTTCAAAGAAACTTCTCAATCTGTATATATGTACAAGTATTTTCCTTCCCGAGCACAAAAGGCTTTCCTTCCAGAGGCCTTAAAAATAATGGTTAGCTGAAAAAAGTTCGTTATAATTAATTGTATGTTCCACACTGAACACAAAAAGAAGTAGGTCGTCATAAAAATGACCTTTATTTATACAGCTCCCAGAGCCAATGCACATGCTAAACCTTCCCCTCTTCGCCCTACCATTTCTTTCTTTCAACCCCTTTTGTATTTTATATTTTTCCTTTTTTGGGTTTTTTCCTCTCTTCAAGCTAAGCTAGAAGGGTCCCTTGAATTGATGGATTCATACTTCACCTTATCCCTTCTCACTTCCAGGCTGCGTATAAATGCATGAAAGAGCTAATGAACGTTTTAAGATCAAGTGAGACTACTTCACATTCATTTGCGCAGCCATGCTCCTTAGCTTCTTTGAGATTTCTGAGAAGGATGGCCTCTCTGATGGATCAGAAGCCCAGCAACTTTCCATTAGAGACTTCCACTCAGGATCACACCATGTTGGGATCTGGGGACGTAATGTGTTGTACACTATGCCCCCTGCAAATTAAAGACAACAATATATGCAGTCCAGATTTCTAAAAGACAGAATAGACATAAAGCATTTGGAGCATAATGAACAAACAAGGATTAAAACATGTTACCCAGGGAGTCCTTAAATAAGACCCACTTTAATAAAAAAATTGAACTACAGAATAGGGTCTTATATTAAATATTGGAGGAGCATATCCTAAGTATTGAAAGGTAATCAACCGAGATCCTCTCGTTAATCAACTGTGATGTGAGAGAAACGTTTCAAACATAAAAAATGAAAGCATGTCATGCGGCAATAAAATTAGCACAAGCTCCTTGGCTCTTGGCGCTCACCTATTATTGAAGCACAATGCATATCAGCATAGGGTTCATCCCCCGTGAGCAATTCCCACATAACAATCCCGAATGAATAAACATCAATCTACAACACAGACAAGAATAGACACAACAAGACCATGTGAAAAAGATGAAAAGAAAATATTAACAAGGTACAGGAAAACACAAATGCAAGTAATACCTTTTCTGACACCATATTACTTTTCCCACTTAGGAGTTCAGGTGCCATCCATGGCAAAGTTCCCCGCACCCCTCCAGATACTAGTGTGTGCTGTTTTACCTTTGATAAACCCAAATCGCCAATCTGAAACAAATATACGAATGCCATTAAATTTACAGCGTCCAGAGCAAGTTTCTTTTTTTGGAACAGGAAAAATTAAAGTTGTCCAGCAGAATTGCAGCCAGCTACTTCATTACAACAGGATAACTTTGGAAAGATTTCAATATTAACTGCGTAAAAATAAAATTTTATATGTTAGGTTTACCTTGCAGACAGGCCGCTGCGGATCTCTCATATTGACTAATAGATTCTCACATTTCAAATCAAAATGCACAATGTTCTTTCCATGCAAATACTCCATCCCAAATGCCGCATCCATAGCTATAATGAGCCTCTTACGACGATCTATAGTTCTGTTGAATTACTCACACGTAAAGGACATAAATATTATGTAACCAGCTTGTAATAACTTACAGATATGGCACACATTCCTGTGCGGCAATGGCGTTGGAAGATTGATGAAGAGTGGACTCATTATTGAATTACCTATCTTTCTTATGCAGGAACTGTTTCAGGGATCCATTAATCATGAACTCTGTCACAGTTGCTAAAGAACCATCAGGGCCATCACGGACAATACCATAGAAGGACACAACATTTGGGTGATGAAGCGAACTTAGTATCAATGCCTCTTTCCAGAAATCTGCAATCTGTGACAACAGAAGAGAGATCTCTATAAATTGTTGCAATATAAATAATAGTACTTGCACATACTTATATATTCTCCACTATTCATTTTTCTATAAACATTCTTATACGCAGGAAAAATTAGATGAATTGATCTACTTAGAGCAAGTTGAGTTTATATAGAACATCTGGGCCAGGGGTCAAACATTTTGTGGCATGTACAAGAGAAGAGATGATGGATTTCAATTTGAAATGAAGAATTAAAAAAAGAAAAATGTACTAAATAAAGATATTACCAATCTTTCTCTTTCCGAGGGCCTTCCAGCAAAACAGCTAGCTTTTATCCTCTTAATTGCCACATCAGAACCTCTCCATTTCCCGTGATAGACAGACCCATAAGTTCCTGAACCTAGTTCACGGATCTCTTCTAAATCATCATTCTTAATTGTCTGGAAAAGGAATCAGCATACCAGCATCAAACAAAAGTCAAGTGGAAAAAAGTAAAGCCAAGAAAGGCCTAAGAGAAATTGACAAGATCAGAAAATTGTAAACTCAATTAGCATAGCACAAAAACCTGCAATCCTCTAGCAATAGCTTCTGCCTCAGCTTTTGTAGGTTCAATTTTAGAAGTATTCACAGTGTCGTTATCAGAGTCCAATTCTAAATCATCATGAGCATTCTACATTGCAGATAGGAAAACTGACATCAGGAGGCAGCATAAATTATACTTTACCAAAACAATCTCTGAATAGAAGAAAACATATTCACTATCTTTACCCCTAACTCTCCTTCATTTGCTGTGTCATCTTTGATTGCTGACTTGTGACCCTGAGAAGTAGAGAGCTCCTTAGCTCTAGCTTTCACCTCTTCAGCTCCTTCTAATGCAGCCTTCTTTACAGAAGCAATCAACTCAGGCAAGTAACTGAATTGATTAGCTAGATGCTTGGAATCTTCAGCAGTTAGATCCCCATCTAGTTTTGCAACATTACCGCATACTTCAACATGTTTTGATTTTGCATTTTTAGACTCAACAGAAGCAGCAGCTTCACTATTATTCTCAGCAGTTTTATTTTTCTCTGAAAAAGATATACTCTGAGCATTAGAGTTCTCAACCTTGTCTGCATTTTCTGCCCCTTTATCTTCACCATGCAAGCTCAAAAACCCCATAGCTTCAGATATATGAGCACCATTGTTTGAAACCTCACTGTCGTGAGCCATATTAAAAGGTGATTTTGGTAGCTGCACCGGTTCTAATCGAATGCCAACATTCATGTCCGGCGGGGAATGAATGCTATCCACAGCAACTGGGAGTTGATTTTCTTGACCAAGAGTCCTTGGATTGAACTTCACAGCATGTGTATATGAGAACTCTGGGATGGGTAATCCATCAAGACCAGGCATTTTGAGTGAGGGATCAACCCAAGGACTTTGACTATCTGGTCCAACATAAATTCTTGGACTACCCTCTCCCCTTATTCCTCCATTTACCATACCATTTAACTGTTGAGGTGGACTAGATGCCTCATAAGATGGTCCAGTGTGAAGTGGCGCTGGAGTATTTCTCCAGAAAGCACGCCCAGATACATGTCCATGTGTCACAGGGTAATGACTATCAACTCCATAAGGAGGAGGGTTCCCATACCGCACACTGTGCTCTTCCAAAGGCGGAATTTGAGGATGGGCTGCAGTAGCCACAGCTTGATCATGAAACAGTTCGGGCCCCAATTCAGGTCCAGCTCTTTGGTGAATGTAATTTGAAGGCAAATGATGTCCATCAGCCACGCTGCTGTGCCCAAGAGAGAAATTCATGCCAGGACCATCAAGAACATAATGATCATTCAATCTTCCTGATCCAGAAACATGGCTCCTTGCTTCCTCAACCCGATTATTTGTTTGATGTGGCAAAGCCCATCCTCTCTCATGATTTTGAGTATCATTATAAGCAGACCTGTGATCATTATTTGGCTCATTAGGATACATAACAGGATGCAACTTTGCATCTGCATTCGTTATAAAAGTATCCCTGTTTGAGATGCATTCTGCGCATGGGTTAGAAACTGGTGTGAGTCCATTACTTATATTTGGGTGCTCAAAATGAGATTGACTTCTCTGAAAATTTATCCGGCAGTGCTCACAAATACTATTCCCATCGACAACATGAGGGCCATGGACAATATTGCCAGGAAAACCTGATTTCTCACTAGATGCAGGTCCGGTAGGATACCACACAACATTATCAGAATATTGAGGCTGATTGTCATACACAGGATGGTGATTTACCTGATGCCGGGTATATTCTTCTGGCATTCTGTCAAGGCATTTATCCGGCAGCTCTGAAAATGGCATTTGATACCTTGCAGAAGAAGGAGAAGATGGAAATTCTACCACTGATCTAGAGTCTTGATGACCACGATGCCTAGGAGAGTAATATGCAGGACTCCATGGTGCATCTACGTCACTATACCTCTGAGATACAGGTTGCAGGCGTTGCCCTGATCCAATGTGGGGTAGTGTGGGATGATGCAAGTTAAAATGTGTCATGGGCACCTCACCACTTCTCTGGCTATGAAGGCCACCATCCACGGTGATTGGATTAAAGAACTGATCAGCTCCATGTAAGTCCTCAACTGAACCAAGCATAGGAAATTCACCTAGTTGCTGATTCCTAAAATCCGAAGCATCGTTTAAATTATTCAATGCATCAACATACCTTCTCTCAGCGTCCCTCTCATCCCCATCAATGAAAAGTGAAGAACCATCTTGCTCAGATTGTGAGAACAAAAAAATTCTGAGCCTAGTGAATCCATCACTTGAACCCAATTTGTCATACTCTTCCATCATATTAACCACATCATCATCATTCACAACAGAGACAAGGGCATCGAGATCCTCATCAGGTTGCTGGTACTTTAAGACTGCTGCCGCATCATACAGCTCCCTCATCTTACTCATCAACTCCTCATAACCAATATCTCGTGGAACACTCACAATTCGCGTCTCTCCACCAACATAGCGAAGCTTCCCATCTTGGGGACGGGGCATTATATTTCCTAGAAAACTACATAAGAATTTAACCCGCGGGCCATCATCATTGCAACCAGGAGACGAACCCGGTACAGAACCAGAACCAGGTGTAGAAGGTCGAATTGCAGTAGGACTATCCATTACAAAATCTCGACGATCAATTCGGTTCTGCCTTGCTTAAGCATTGAACTCCTTCATTAAACATGAACGAAACTCGTAATATACAACTTGCAATTTTGACGAATACAAACTAGAAAAAGCAAGTGTTAGCTCGATCTATTGCCCGTCTATATCGGATACGTAAATATTTGCTCGTCTATATCGGATATATTCCCTTTTGAACGTCGTGGAAGATATGGAAAAAGCCATCACATTTCCCAAGATGACCACAGGTTGAATAGGGACAAAGAATGCCAATAAAAATACATGTACATAGATGAAAAAACTGAAAGGGAATGAAACCAAAATAACAGCAACAATAACCCAAACCCTAAGTACAGATCCAAAATAACATTACAGCGAGCATACTACCAGAATCGCCGGGGAGGCATAGTAACAGGTACCTGAAAAGGCCAATTCCATAATACCAGGAGCCCTAAATTCAAAAGTCTCCACAGGTCAAAAGGAGTTTATCAATGAAATATATTTCATCACTTTCATGAAAATTTGCAGCCCTGCTCTCTAAATCTCGTACTACAACTGATCATTTGGAGATTGGAGTAGTGGGGTTCGAAGCTGCTGATCTGGCAGAGCAAAGAGGTGAGATAAATAGAGGAAGAACTTTTTTAAATAAGCGGACGAGTGATGAGCAGAGTGCAATATTCTGGTGACGATGATGAGGAGGGAGGGAGAAGAGGAGGATGACGATGATGGTGGCGAAGAAGGGCCGCCATAGACGATGGGGGCTTCTGGGTCGCTCCAAGATGCGATGCCTGGCCGCCATGTAGTGTCACACGTGGCACTATCTGGTTACCGCAATTTTTGGCATCTTATTTTCTCTCTTGGCATATTCCCTCATTACAGCAACAAAGATGCAAAGGTGCTTCCAAATCTAGAGTATTTTACAATGAGATTTTTGAAATTGGGGTGGAATAGTATTTTTATGTAAAATGAGGTAGATATATGAATGAAATTAAAAAATACTGTTAAACATGTATTTGAACTCCCAAAAATTGTCCAATGTATTAAACAGTATAAAGTGTATTTGAGTTGTATCAAATACATTAAATAATACTTTTTAATGCCTTGGGATGCACTTTAACCCTAACAATAGTATTAACAATGAGAATATACTATTTATTGATTTATTTAATTTTTTCCATAATTTGATTTTATTGATTGTTGATCATTGATATTGAAGATTATAGTAGTGATTATAATTATCATATTTTTAAGAAAAATTAATCATTCAATCTTTCAAATTTTATTCAATCCTTTAACTTCTTTATTTTTATTATTGTTCTTGTTATTCATCAGTAATCCGTAGAAATAGTCAATAGTGTCATTAATAAACAGTCAATTATACCATTATATGCTATAATTCGCCTCCCTTCTAATCTCAATAAAAAATCTTGACAGGTGAATTATATCCCAAGGCAAATGAAATTTCGATCCCATGAATTCTATCTCAGGAGTCCGTTGAGGGAATGCATTCTCGACGTTAGATGTATGGTTGAGAGAGCTTGCATTGGAAGTGCATTCCAAGGAGAGAAGAAAATTTTCTTCCACCTAAAATACATTACATCACCTTAATATTACAACCCACGATCTAAACATTTAAAGTCACAGTCGTGAGTTAGATGTAAAAATTTGAAGTTACAATTTGGGACATTTCAAATCAAAATTTGAGACATTCTAATTACTTTTTATATTTTATTTCCCCGTAATTTTATCACGATATAAAATAAAATATCTATATGTATATATGTATTATTTAATTATATTCATTTTTTTAAGTTACTTTTACAATATTTATCTAAATAAATTTTTATTTTCAAATTCATTACGAATAAAAAGGCATTCTCCCAACACTACCAGGTTAATAAACACATATGGTGATGAAGGTGGCTATGGAAGCCGTGTCACAATTTACCTTATAAATCATATATCACATTAAAAATTTGTTTAACAGATTTTGCCACATTGGACAAATAATAAAAGACAAGAAGATTAAAATAGCGAAAAGTCAATGGGCTAGTTACATGCAAATTAGAAGTTGAGATACTGAGTTACAGTGTCCATTTGAAAAAACGATAGAGAAGTGTTTTTACGCAAGGTAAAATAAATATGTGAAGGAGATTATCTCAATTTACATAAAAATACTATTAAACGTGCTTTTGGGAGTGTATAAACTTTACCAAACATGTCCAAAAATTAATCATAAGTGGAACAGCTAATTGATCGCCCTGTTTTTAGTTACAATGATAAAAAGGGAAACTGCTATTTGTAGTCAATCAATTGAATTGAATTACATGATAAGGTGTGATGTGATCCTTTGCAGAATTTGTTCTATCCGAGACTACCTTCGAGATTCATTAACCTATTAGCAAATCTGGTAACCTATAAGAAGATTAGATAGATTTAAAACGAACATTAAATAAACTCTGCTCGTTGATTTTAACATGAAACAATTAAATATATATGAGATAAGGTGAAGATTTTTTTATAAATTTTACTATTAATAGCTCGTAAATAATTTAAACTGTTAAAAGTGCTATCTTATATGTAAATATAGATTATATACAGTTTAACAAAATTAAATAGGATTTGTTATAGATTTTGTTCATAAAAACCAAAAAAAAATCTCTGAACGAATAAATCATTAAAAATATATCAATATATAATAAAATCTATAGAAGAAAGCAGTACCCACAACAATATTATTTATGTTTCAGATTAAGAATCCATTTAAAATTTGGTCAGATTTAGAATAAATTAATCAAAACTTTGCTATATTCAATGTAATGTTCGGATAAAATAAAATCATTTCAAACAAACTAATTATAACAAATTCATGTATTCGATATGATATCATGGTATTGTTGAAGTTAACCCTCTTGAGTCTGTAGAAATAAATACATTCTGTTCAAAACTTTGATTGTCACTAAAACTAATTATAACACTGTATTTAAAAATTGATTCATTATCTTGTGATATGTTAACTAGACATACAAGAGTTTTACTTCAACATTCCTTCTATCAATATAGACATAGAGAATATGATTAATATTGTTCCTGTTTAGATTTACAGTAGACAGCTTACAAAATACGTAAGAGGGATTTAGTTTTTAGCGGGACTTGTCATCCCCTCAATATGTAATTTAAATCTTTATTGAAAAATGTTTAAATTCAATGTCTTTTAGCATTTCAGTGTCAAGGATATTTATGAATTTGACTATGGGTTTGAACCTATAACCAATCAAGATACAAGTATTTCTACAAGTAATGAGGCTTTTTATAACTACTTTAATAACATATTTAAAACCCATTCGTGAACGAGGTAGATAAATACTTTACATAAGTCGATGCAAACATGTAAAAAAAAATCATATTATTTTACACAAGAATTGTTGAATGTGCACTTAAATTCCCTATAACGTAGTCAAACGAGACCTTAAACTTCTCTGAGCAAAATAAAAAGGACTTTGGGTGTCAACATCAACCCTTGGTCGTAAGAATAGAGATCAAGGCAAAAGAAAGGCAGACAATATTATGCAAGAATGGTTTTCATATTCATCTTTCATTATCAATTTTCTACATAACACTAGGATGTATATCTAGCATTTCAATTATTGAATTTTTATATTGCAAATATCGGGTAATTAAATTAAAATATTAAATGAATAAAAGTTAAATATGACGTCATCTTTAAATCATAAGACGACGTCACAGGTCCTATTCCGAGGCTTATCTGGTGTCCACCAGTAACAACGTACGGCTACGATGGCTCGTTTCGTTTCACTCTTCAGCGACTCCGAGAAGAGCCAATTATCATTAAATCCAAGGGCAATATTAAACCCAAGGGTAATATTCTGATACTATGCTGATGAAACCCACTATCATGAACCAGCAATTTCATCCTATTAAATTGATCAAAATGCTTGTCTTGGGACATCAAATGATTAATTCAATGAGAACTACCAACTGGACATGTTCCTTTGGGTAGTAGTCGATTACTCCCCCCTTCAGCCCCAACTCGCCAGAGAAGACCACAGTAATTCGAACAAGGAAGTGCGACGACCACTTTGAGTTTATGTAACTTCAACATTACAACATTACATGATTTCGAACTTCTCGCTCTCTTACCAAACACTACAAAATTCCCTCTCTGGTATTTTTCCTTGTTTTCCCGCTTCCATGTGAGCTATCCATCTCTACCTCTTCTTTCCCTTCCCCAATTATAATCAATTTGATCTTCTCCTTGAGTTCAATCGTTAAAGTTTCTTTGCCCCCTCTAAATCTTTGGCTACAATTTTCTTTTTTGTTCTTTCTCTCTCGCGATTGGGCTTCAATTTGTGTGTTGTTTGAGATCTGATGTTAATATGACTTTTTTTTTTTCCTTTGACACAACTAGGGTTTGATAGTCTAGCTGAGAATGCTAACTTTTGTGGTTTGCGTGGTTGCAGATCCGTTAATCTGTGGTATTGAAGGAACTGTAAATGCAGCGGAACGCAATTGGAATGGGAAAAAGGACACTGGAGGGTGGGGATGATGAGCAGCCTGAAAGAAAGAGGCCTGCTCTTGCCAGGTAATGGGAATTCTTCCTTCTGTTAAATGGTTCTATAGAATTACTGTTTCTGGTCCAGTTGGAATCAGTTAGGGTAATGCCTGTGCCACTGTTAATGAACAATCTGCTTGCTCCTGAAGATATTTTTATATCATGTCCCTCTTCCTAGTTATATTCCCTAACCTGTCCTGCTAGCTGTTTGCAAGAGGAAAGTTAACATGGCCGCTTACACGAACTACCAACTTGGTCTTACAGCATGCTGCCATTGTGCAGTGGTGCATACTCCTCGTGAGCAGAGTTTGAGACTGTGGCACCCTTCATATTTGCTGTAGAGGCTCATGTGAACATTTCCACTAAAATGGTTTTTATTTTTATCTGGGTTATGCTGACATTACTATGAATAGAACTCCTGGTCTTTAGACTGATGCACTCACTCGCACACTTTAGATACACTACCTTAGTCCTTTCCAGAACTCTCCTGCTTTAAAACTAACGTTTTCTCATGCCCAGTTGGTCTATGAACGCCTTTTCTTCGCTTTCTCAGAACCTTTGAGCTCGGTAGGAAGGCTTTTATGCTAAGAACTCTGTCTTTTATTCTGTAAATACTGAGGTAATTCCCCAAAAGAAGATAGATCTCAGGGTCAGGCTTTCTTGTCCTACTAAAGGACACTGGTGTGCTTCAATTCCCCTTTTTCTTAGTTACCCCAGTCCATTTCAATTCCTCTGCACCTCGTAAGGTCAAGCCTCTTGACCTTGAAATACGGTTTTATTGCTAACGATGTCGTGTTAAATTTTAATGATTAACAACCTAGTTACTAAAGTGATACCTAAATTCTGAATAAGGTTTAAACCCGTAACCAACTTTGAATGTGGCAGCTTTTGTTTTTAACCATAGAATTGGTTAGTGATTACTTAATGTTAACTTAGATAAATGATGAGAACATCCTTGTCTATGTGAAATCTCCTGATGGCTATGTGAAATCTCCTGATGGAATGTTCATAAAATGCATGAGAATTAGGGTTTGTGGCCTTTGATCCGTTAAAAAGGGCTAAATGATCATATTTTTGCAACATGTAAATGGTCCACGTACATTTTCTAAACAGAAGGCAGGTTCTCGCATCTAATGCAAAGTCCTAGGGAGATCATAATATTTTGTTTTATTTCTTATCCTTCATTATTTCTAATTTTCTCCCAGTAGTTTCCCTTCACTTACAAGCACTTATTTTTTAGTGTAATTGTAGAAGCCCTCAAAGTGGACAGTTTGCAGAAGCTTTGCTCATCATTGGAACCTATTCTCCGTCGAGTTGTAAGTGTTCTGGC
>JANTPZ010003731.1:0-18940 GCA_025593235.1 Vachellia pachyceras
TGTATTGACAAATCATTAAATCGATGGTGATTCGATTCATTTAATAAGAAATAGACATTGAAATGCCTTGAAATGGCCGATGGTTTAACGAAGGGGTTGAGAAACTGTTTTAGAGGGGATTAGGAAAGAGAAGAGGACAAAAAATAAAAATAAAACCATTGGATAAAATGATTTGGCTTTGTGTTTGTGCAAAACAGTAGTGAGAATAGCTAATCTCTTCCCATGTATTTATGAATCCAAGATCAAGATTTGGATTATTGAAGGGGTAACAAAATTTCCAGATTACGTACGATCCGCTAGTTGGCCGGCAATCAGATTTAGAGTAACCTTTACGTAAAAGATAAAATCCTTTTTATATACTTATTTTAATTTGTGTGAAATCATACTCCCAATGAATTCCTAAATACACGGTCATCTTTTTGTAGCTGATCCAATAAACTTATTCTTCTATTGATGCATATCCTGCTAATGCTTTTGTTTTCACGACATTGGGTTGATGTTGATATCGAAGGCGGCGTCATTGTTAAGAGAATTTAATTTAATGCAGCATTCACAATCAATTCTCTATAATATATATATATCAGTGTCTTTCCACAATGCCCTTTTCGCAGCTGGAAATTTAAAAAAAAAAAGGCTTTTTTGTCATCTCAAGCCAAATTTAAAACATATCCTGACCGGAGAACAGTGTTAAGAGGTAACAACTTTAACTGTAATAACTGGTTTATTTAATCTTCTTAACATGGCTTTGTAAAAAATGATCAGAGAGGGTATATATATATACTCCATCACTTACAATGGCCGGTTTTCAAATTACTATCAAGAAGAAAAGGTAATAACAATCACATCCAATAAATATAAATTAGTTTAGTCAACAAATTAAGATTTCATCACGTACACATCACTAACGAGATCACATACATGTTCAAATAAGTTGTTCATAGGTGATGATCTATAAACATCGTCTTCTCGACTACTCCATGCATGTCATACCTTTTTTTATCGCTATACTTTTTTATTACACTCTTAAGTGATCGATATGATTGTTTAGAGAGGATGGAGCATGTCCATTCGAATTTCACACCCTCGATCTTGTGAAGTCATTGCCACCCACCTACATATTCGGATTCTCACAAACGTATCATATATATGTATATATATGTATATATGCACACACACACACACATATAGGTTTTACAGTTAATGACAAGCTAGCACAGTACATCCATCGTCGAGGCCTAAGCCACCATGTATCCATGAGGTTCGTGAACTTAATTATTTGACTATACAGTATCAAATTATTAATTACCAGTGGTTAATAACTAATACCGTTAATTATTACATTATATATATAATTTAATTGGAAATGCTTGTGACTACTCTTGGCCACATGAAGGGTTCCACATATTAGTGTTTGCGTTTTATATTACAGATTCAGCTTATCTTATGTGTGGTGGAGGACATGTATGTCCAGCATCCACTCCGCCAATTATTATTGTTGACACGTGTCTCACTTAATTGGCAGCCCTTAATTCCTCGTTAAATACTAAAGTCCACGTGGAACTTTTAGTCGTCCCTGAACTTTTATTTAATTATGGGTTTAGTTAACGTAATTTGTTGATTATCAATAAGGTCCTTATATATAGTTTCATGGCCTCATATAGAAGCAGCCCTCATGTTTTCAAAACTAGCTAGAAAAAAAAAATGATAGGGGCATGATCGAGGATGAACAATACGCAAATTTGGTAATATCATACAGATCAGCTCAAAACCAAAGCATTTTTTTTCCCATGCAAAACAAAACATGTTCATGCCCCTGCATGCATGGTTTTCATCAAATTACAGGGAAATGATGATTGAGATCATCGCATGAACAATATACAAACATTTCAGTTAAATTGACTCTACTTACTTTAGAAGGTAATGCCCATCTTTTTTTTTTGTTTAAATAGGTAGATATTAACGGTTTGAGAATACAACGACATGATCGAACATGAGATCTCCCATTTAAAGATAACATACCACTTAAAGCCACGAATCTGAATTGAATTGGGTGTTGTACAAAGAATGAGTGGTTGTGAGGTGGGGGTGGCTATGAAAAGCATGTGAATTGAATAGAATAAAAACGTACGATTGGATAAGAGTGGGTGTACCAGAAATGAATTGTTAAAAAGGTTTCCACAACATATTAATATTATCGCCAAAAGTTGGATTTTTTTTTTCTTAAAAAAAGAGAATAAAACAGGCGCATGGATTGGATGGGGGTTCCACCCAAATGTGCTATTTCATGGGCTATTATTGTCTGCTTCATTTCGTTCATGGGTCCTTTTAGAAACGCGATAGAGAAGTACTTTTATACAAGTTGAGGTAAATATGTGAAGAACATTATCTCGTTTTATGAAAAAACATTGTTAAACATACTTTTAACTCTCCTCAACGCTTTACCAAACAAACGGATTATTATGTGTATCCTTTAATTTTATTGCAACATACACAAACCATTTGTTTGTTTGCTTATCAATAAGCTGAAAAGCAAGAGCATTATTATGATGCTTTCCGTATCTTTCACCGATGAGAAGATTGATTGGCGATATTTCGGCATGTGACCAAAAAAGTTCAGACCTTCACTTTCCAGTGCTGGACTTTTTTTTTTTAAAAAAAATTCTGTCTCGAGAAAAAGAAATTGAATTACTTAAAAAAAAAAGAGGAAAAAGCAAAGAGAAATAAGTCCCAATATTCTTACTCTGCGTGGTCTCTCGTGAGTAAATTTTCATTTGATTATATCTCTTTTTTCTCCAATTATTTTGATTCAATTAAGGTTAACATAATTACGTTATATATATATATATATATCTTGCAGTTATATATTTTGCTTTGGTTTGAGATTTGTGGGCTCTTTTTATAATTTGTGAGATTATATTGTGATGCTGCTGGATTATATTCATAGTATATAAGTATATATTCAAATTAACTACTTCGAGTGGCTACCATTCGGTGCTTCTTCTTTAGCAAGTCTATCTCTTTGAAAAAAATGGATGATCAATAGAATTAATATTTTTATTTTTTTTAATGATCATGTACGGATGGTGAAGGTTGATTCAAATCCGAATGGATTATTCCCATTGTCTCCCTTTCCCATATAATTTTGAGGTCAAGAATCCCGGCACAAGTTGGTCCTTCATTTTCTATTTTTTTTTGGGAAGAATGTCGGTCCATTGATCAATGGTTTAGGGTTGGTTTAGAACCTATTTTTTAAATATAGGTTTTGTCCAAGTAATCATATTTTTTAAAAAATTATTTTCTTGTTAAATCACAATCTCTTATAATAAATTTTTTTTCTTATTTTCTCTTTCGTCTTTCCTACTTACTTTTTGCTTTAAACTCTGTACAAGCCAATAACTTCTTAAACACAATCGTTTCTCAAAAACTAGATTTTGCCTCGAAGTCCATAAAAGCTATTCTCCCAAAATCTATTATCCAAAATCTAATTTTTTATCTCAAACTCCATAAAAACTATTCTTTTTCAAATGGGATATTAATGTTGTTGGGGATTCCTTATTTTTCTGGAAAAAAAAAAAGAGTTTGTTTCCGAAATAGAGAAGCACTGTGTTACTTACTCAGTTCAGAATTAAATTGGGCCTTCTGGCCCATTATGGAGAAGCAGCTCCCTTCATGCTCTTACGCACGAAACTGATCGCCACTGCTTTTGGGTTTTTGACAAGGCTCGAGTTGAGAGACGAAGCTTGCAGTTGTCAATACTTTAAATAAGACATTAAATTACCAAACGTGCCTGATAGTCTTATAAAAAAGATGAAGTTTACGTTGCATATGTTTGGATTAGCCGTAGAAGTTACTTTTCTATTTTGATTTACGGTCTATAAAGTAAGTATATTAGAGAAGTTTTGTCTGGACTTGCTTGAATATATTATTGTAACACTATGACAAACATGTCAATTGTATTAGAAAAGGATTGGATTATCAACGACAATTGGTTTAGAAGAATAGGTTAATCCTCTACAACCTGGTAGACTAAGTTCTGAATTGTTGTTAAGAGATATGGCTTATATTTAGTATTTAATAATGTATTAAATATAATTATCTCTAATTGAAAGATATCGTATTTATAAAAGGAAGTATTGGGCGTTGAGGTTCACTTAACCCTTATTAAAGCCTAGCTTGACCTAAGAGTTAAGCAACTGGGGTCATGTAAAATTTATCTCTTTAACAGTTTAGAATGACCGACAAAAATTAGTCCAAGCTGATAAAGAATTTATTAATAATTCATAAGAGTTGGTCAGAGTTGATAAATACTTTAGTAAAAGCTCTTTTTATTCGAAGGAGACATGCTCTGGTGAGTTATGAAGACCTAATTCACCTGAACTTGTTCTCTTAAAAAAAATTAAAAACAACCGGGGAACGACTCACGCGGGCAGCAAGTGCAAGCATTGGCGGATCTACGTTCATTGGAGGGGTGCAACTGCACCCCCTAATTTCTAGAAAATTAGGTATATATTAGTACTATGTGATTTCTTTTGCACCCATTCATTTGTTAATTTTGAACCAACTAAATTTTTGCTTAAATTCTTATCAAAAGATATTGAAAATAAGTTTCACTTATCTTCTTAAAAAATAGTTTACACCCCCTGAATCAGGCTCATGGGTTCGTCACTGCGTGCAAGTACTGCCTCCCCTTTGTTTGCAAAGCTCGAGAGTTGAGACTGCGCTCCTACGCAATATTTGAAAGAGGATGTTTGTATTAGCCTTTTTATTATGGAATTTTATCTAGAATTATGTAAAGATGTTTTTTTTAATTGATTTTTGTAGTTTGCCAGGAGCCGTAGCCGTTGACTTGTTGATCGATAAACTCTTTTAAGGGTGCAGAATGAATGAATTTGGTCATAACAACAACTGCCAACAAGTCTGCAATATAATAATCACACTCAAAATTAACGTGCTAGTTTGAAACCTTCGAGTATCAGAATTTTAACCTGGCCAGCCAGGAGCTATGAAGTTAAAAGTGCTGACACGTATACAGACGTGTGTCTCCTATAAGGGACGAAGTTTGCTTGAAGAGCTGGTGTACGTAGTGGTTGTTTCTGAACTGGAAAATGATGTAACAATAAGAGAAGTAAATAGCAGACGAAACTTTACTGTCGAAACCAATTTGGATTCATAGAAAAACTCCAAAAAGAGGTACTGCGCCTCCAAGTACTCTTCTGAAAGCTGCTTATCATACAGCCAATCCCCCTGACTTGTTCCTTTCGATGCAATTTTTTTTTCTACTCTGCAGTTGAAAATATGAATAAAAAAGCCCTTTTTTGCTTCACCTTTTTTATCATCTTGTTCCCTTATTCACTGTCTCTCGCACACTTGTGTGTGTATATATATATAATTGGGTTCATATGGTGTTCGTGTGTACGTGCCAATTATTTTACTGGGCAGATCAGAGGGTAATATATATTACCAACACAAAGATCCAAAACCCAGAGGCAGTGAAACCCCACGACGTACTACTTTGACAGCAACACCTCAATAGCACCAATAATGATGATTCACACACACATGCTCCTTTCATGCGTCGTGTATTCTTTATATATAATTGCTTAGCTTTGTGTTGGTGTATGTCTCTGACACTGACTCAGACTGTGTTTAGAGTGAGAGCTAGTGAGAGAGATCAGACCAGACCAGAACATGGAAGCTGCCATTAATGGTGAGAACAGAAGAAATGATGATGCAGAAGACAATAAAGAAACTGATGAGCAACTTCGTCTCAAGAACATGATTGCAAGTCATCCTTTGTATGGCATTTTGATCCAGTCTCACTTCAACTGTTTGAAGGTAAATTCATTTCATCTTCACCTTTTCATTTTCCATATTTTTAAACAGTACGTAATAATGACCAAGAGAGTTTGAAAAGGCAATTTCCACTCTGGTCTTCTTGCAATTAAGACGAACGTGTTTTGGGTTTTGGTTTGGCTTAACTTGGATACGCTCGATCGGTTTGTCTTTTCAAAGGAAAGGATCTGTATATAGACAGTATTATTAGGAACTGAAAATAAAATTCTCATATATGGAAATTGGAACATGCATATAATATTATTCCAGCAGGTGGGATTAGGTGAAACTGCAGAATTGGACATAGCAAAAGATGAAGTAGTGAAGCAGCCAGTCAATTCCAAGCCCAGACCCCACGTGTACACTAGTCCCAGTTCTTCGGAGCTCGATCACTTCATGGTCTGTGTATATATATGATCTTCAAGTTATAAAATCCTACTTGTCTTTAATTATATATGAAGCAAATTGATTAAACGCATCATGCAAACTTAATAATGATATTACTGTGTTATAACAGGAAGCATATTGCGTGGCACTGAGTGAGCTGAAGGAAGCCATAGAGGAACCAACCAGAGAGACAAAGGCTTTCATAAATGGAATGTACATAGACCTCAAGGACCTCGTCACTCACAACAACAATTAATATCCAACCAGATGATCTTTATAATCCATCAACCATCCACTTTCACTAATGTAACTACATATATGAACGTCTGCATGCTTGCTTGCTATATATGCTAAACACATATGGTTGTGTAAGCGGTTATTATGAAACTATTAACTTGGAACTTATTATCTGAGCGAATATATATGTAGACGCACTTACTCACCAGACAGGAAGCTTGCTATGTAAGAATTTCTCTCTCGGTACTTAGTGCTTGATCAGTGCACTGTGTATGTCCTGCGAAGCATACATAGCTACTCTGTAATTTATTGGGTGCTCATTAATTATTAGTTTTAACAGACTCTCTCTTGATTATCAGAGTCAGGGCATTGAGCAGTGCTGCAACCCTGAAACTGTACTAGCATGCTGGTTTCTTAATTAAGATACTTAATATATGCGTTATCGTATTGTTATTATAAGGAATTTGACTTCATTGGCAGATCAGAGTTAATTGTCATTTCCACAGTTTGAGTTCCAAATTGTCTTGTTTAATTAATTAATTTGCTGAGACTTGTGTATATCTCAGGGTGTCATTTAAAGAAATAGTCGTGGCTTGAAGTTTTGCTGAAGCGAAACTTTTGTTTCATTTTATAACAATATAAGCTCCGTTTGGTAAGTCCGTTGGCATAACCGGTGAACTTACCGAGACGCTTTTCCTCTCACATAAATTACCTCGGAATCTGTGTCCGTTTTTTCAACTGGTTATCCAAACGGAGCCATAATGATTAGGAACAATTTTGGTGATGTAGCCTATATTTTAGTGTGTTAACTGTATATATCCTTTGATCTGCGTGATGAGACCTTAGAGAACTTGTATTTTGAAACGAAGGCAGGATAGTATATTGTTCCACTTGCATTGCTGCTGTGATCCAAATATGTTAATAAAAATAAAATATTACATGAATAGTGTTAAAAATTCTAATATAATAAAAAAATTGATCAGATCTTACTATCAATTTTTTTCCACGATCTCACTATCATTTTAGACTGTTTTAAATATGAATTAAAAAATAGCAGTCTAGAATATCACCAAAAAAATAAAATTCTAGAAATAACTTGAATTTATAAAATTTAAATAAGCATATAAAAAATAGAAGATTCTCAAGACGAACAAGGATACAAAAGTCAAAAAATAGAAACTTTAGTTTATGTACAATTTAGCATTTTCAAATTTATATTTAAGTACTTGATCATTCTAAATAATTACAGTTTTTATGGTCATTTCCAATAAATATTATTTAATCTATGTACTTTATTCTAATTTTCCCTTTATTTTCATTTTACGGCGAAATAACTTTCTGCCTAACTGATTTTAATTTGTTTTGTCTAAGTTTATTTTAGGAAAAATCTAAAAAAAGACCGTTAAAATTGTAAAAGTATAAATTAGAGTTTTAAATTTCCATAATTCTAAATAAAGGTGTTGGATTAAATAGATATTTCAAAATGTCAATAAAAGATGTAATTGCCCATGAATATTGGGGAATGAGGACGTTGAAAATTTTTTCTTCCAGACTCCACATTTGAATGTTCATTTGGATGAGTTATGCTCTCATTGAGGATGAGAGTATCTCATTTGGATGATGAATTATTCATCCAAATGAGAACAATGTTCATCCAAATCTAGATGAATAGTGCTCTCATCCTCAACTTATCAAGATGAGAGTTGAGAATGAAAGCATTGTTTATCCGGATGAATAATTTTCTTATTGGATGAGGAGTACCTCATCCGAACTAGTCATAGTTGAAGATGAGTGCACTGTTCATCCGAACTAGTCATCGGATGGGGAGTGCTTCATCCGAATGAAACCATTATTCATCTGGATGCAAATTTTTCCCATCCTCCTTCCTCAATATTCATGGGCAATTTTATCTTTTTACTAACATTTTGAAATCCCTATTTAATTTAGCCCGATTTTAAAAACCATAATTTATCCTTTTACAATTTTAAAGGTCTATTTTTTGGATTTTCCCTTTATTTCATAGTATCTTACAACAATGACCCAATTTATTATTTTATCCCATGTTTTAGACATGTTAATATCATAATAACAAAACTTGTAAATATTATGTATATTGAAGATGGAAGAAGTGGTGAATGATGCTCCTGTACCTGAAGCAGTCCAAGAGGTACTTGACAGGTTCAAGGATGTCATGCCGACTGAATTGCCCAAGAAGCTTCCTCCAAAGAGGGAGGTTGATCATACCATCAAGTTAGAGTCAGGAGCTAAATACCGCATGGCACCTCAAGGAGTATCAGATTAGGGAAACACTTCTAAGTGAGTTCTTTCTACGCCATCCTTTTTGTAAGTGGTATAATCTGTGTTTCTTTCAAAAATTCAATGCATTCTTATTTTTATTTAGTTCTCTTTTATTTTTTTCACTCATTCTCCTATTAATTCTCAATCTCATTCGTCTTCTTCATAAATAAGGATATATTTTAAAAATTACATTTTTATACATTTATTATTTTTAACTAATTTTAACATACAATTCATTTTACATGTAATTTGAGAAGTTGTGACAAAAAAAAATTGGAGAGTGCTCCATTCCTTCTATCCTTGATATGACTAATTTGTAATTATTAAAAAATCAGTTAAATAAATTATTTGTATTAATTATGATTTAGTTTTATCAAAATATCCTTTTATTAGTTATGATTACCTGAGTAGAGATCTCTTTAATATGTATAATTAATATAGATAATGTAAAAAATATTTTAAATTTAGAAGATAGAGTGAATTAAAATATTATATTATTTACAACTATATCTAGCTTCTAACTAATCTTGTATTAAACACGGCAAAGCATATTTATTTTAAATTTATATATTTAAGACTTTAAATTTTATATCAACTTAAAATAGTTAGATGTGGGAAACATTAATTATATATTATAAATGGTAAATCTGGAAAAAAAAAATCAATTTAAAACATACGTATGTAGAGATTTTAACCAATTTTGTCCATAAGTTAAGTACGGAACATGAGCAAGTTGCCTGGTTTGTATTTTCATTGTGCCTCCGCCGCAAGGGGTTGGCATAACTCAGTGCTCTGTTTTTGAAAGTGGAAACCACTCAGAGCCACTTTCAGCCGCATTGCAGTCTTCTCTTCTTCTTCGCTAAAACCCTCTTTCGTCACCCCTAATCTCCCCTTAAACCCTCTTTCACTCTCTTCTTCAATCTCCACCTCTTCTCATTCCGAACATTGTTCCACAATGACCTCCCTCTCCCTCCCTCTCCAGAACCACTTCTTTTCTGCAACTACCCCTCAAATCAAATTGAAGTCCAGACGATTCGCTGTTACCAACAAGGTCCGAATGTCCCTTCAAGAAAGCGGACCATCTATCGCCGTCGTCGGTGTCACCGGCGCTGTCGGTCAAGAGTTCCTCTCTGTACTCTCCGACCGCGATTTCCCTTACCGTTCCATCAAAATGCTCGCTTCTAAGCGATCCGCGGGCAGACGCCTCAGTTTCGAAGACAAAGAGTATGTCATCGAGGAACTCAGCCCCGAGAGCTTCGAAGGCGTTGATATTGCTCTCTTCAGTGCTGGCGGTTCGATCAGCAGAGAGTTCGGACCCATTGCTGTTGATCGAGGGACTATTGTTGTGGATAATAGCTCGGCATTCCGGATGGACGAGAAGGTGCCACTTGTGATCCCAGAAGTGAATCCTGGGGCCATGGAAAACATTAAGCTTGGAATGGGTAAAGGGGCGCTCATCGCGAATCCCAATTGCTCTACTATTATCTGCTTAGTGGCCGCTACTCCTCTTCATCGACGAGCTAAGGTTTGAAGTTGGAATTGGTTATTTAGGCCTATGGTACAAAATGGAGACGTCTTTTGTTATTAATCACTGTTAACTTTTTTTTTGCTTACTTGGTTTGATTTTGGAACTTCTTGTTGATCAATGCATATTGTGAATGAATTTTAATAGAAAAATTTCACTCCTTACACCGTTGTCAACTATTCATCCTACCGGATAAAAATCACAATGCAGGTGTACTATCAATTTCAGTGTCCTTGATTATGAATTGATGTTTACCTATCTAATTGCATTCTTCAAGCTATCCTTATGCATGATTAGCTTCTCAATCAGTAGTTATATTCCAGGTATTGCGTATGGTAGTTAGCACTTATCAGGCTGCTAGCGGTGCTGGTGCAGCTGCAATGGAAGAGCTTGAGCTGCAAACTCGTGAGGTTCAGTCTATATGAAGATTGTCGTTTTTTTTTCCAAGTTCAATATGATCATTTGAGTGGTGAAACCAATTTCATTGCTTTCAATAATGATTGTCACCATTTGTGTGAATCAAGGTATTGGAAGGAAGGCCGCCGACTTGTAAAATATTTAAGGAACAGGTTTGGCCTTATCTGAATATCCTTACTAGTATCAAATTTCAAATGAATGCTTTCTAATAATATTATTTTGCAGTATGCTTTTAATCTGTTCTCACATAATGCATCTGTTCTCTCAAATGGGTATAATGAAGAGGAGATGAAAATGGTAAAGGAAACAAGAAAAATATGGGTAAGTTGAAAATGAATTTTCTTTATTAGCTTATTTTACAATAATTTTTATTATGGTTTTAGTTTTATATACTTATCTGGAACCTCTTATGAATATATTTTATTTGATTCTTTCTGCAGAATGACAAGAATGTTGAGTAACTGCTACGTGCATACGGGTTCCTGTCATGAGGGCTCACGCTGAGAGTGTAAACCTCCAATTTGAGAAACCCCTTGACAAGGTAACTTATGCTTTCATGTCATACGTTTTCCAGGATCTGGTCAAAAGTGCACAGTTTTATTTTATCGACGAAGTTGTATTAAGCATTTGGTCTCAAATCTAGAAACTTTTTTATTTTTTACCCCTGATCGGATGTAAACCAGCTTCCATGTTTATAACACATATATTGGACTTGTCAATATTGCCTGCCTCTGAAACTTATAAAAGAATTAGCCTTGCATGTTGTGCTGTGCTTTTTAGCCGTTCCTAACTTGTAAAATCCCTCTGCTTGTTACTCTATATAGCCCAACTCACCTCAAAATAATGAATCTTTGCAATAAAACCTCAATGGCTTGTTTATGGAAGAACACTTGGAATCTGTCCTTAAAATGGGATATTGCTCTTACTTGGTTTGAACTGATTTAGGACACTGCAATAGATATTCTAAAGAATGCTCCAGGAGTCGTGGTTATCGATGACCGGGCATCGAACCACTTTCCTACTCCATTGGAAGTGTCAAATAAAGATGATGTTGCTGTAGGGCGGATTCGCCGTGACTTGTCTCAAGATGGGAATCAAGGGTAAGTCTCTTTCAGAATTTCCTAGCTATCATCATATTCTATTATAATTATAATTATTTATATCAATGGTGGGATTGTAGGTTGGACATATTTGTTTGCGGGGATCAAATTCGCAAGGGAGCTGCTCTTAATGCTATTCAGATTGCTGAGATGTTACTCTGAGTTGTTGCATCTCAAGGATGAGGATTTGCGTGTTTCATTTCTTTGCAACTAATCATTTTTGTATGATTGTGGGTGAGGGTATTTTTTATTTCCAGCGAGATCTAGTTGGAGAGTGTTTGGATTAGCTTGAGCAGCTTAAAGAAGGGGAAAAGGAATCTTTAAGTTGGTAGGCTTTGTACTGTTTTGAAGTGCATGTGCATGTTTTTCTGGGAATAAAACTCGATATCATTACTTAACTAAAGGTACAACAAAAATAAGATTACAAGATTACGTTTCTAGACCACGGTCCAAGTCATTACCAATATGAAGTTGCACGTAGAAACACAAGTCAGCTCCTAAATTATGATAGGCTTTCGCTAGGTGATAAATCATAGTATGATTTTCCCTATCACCATGTATGACTAAGATTTATTGTTGCCACAGGGGTGGTCATCTTTACAACTCCTGATACAAAAATTAACTGCTTCAATATAGTTTGTCAGCACCACAATATTTTTATACTCTTTGTTCTAACATAATTGAAGACCGTTAATGATACTGATTAATTTCATAATTGCAGGTAGAATAGACGATAATTTGCAACTGAAACCATTGAAGCACATGTTTTATGCTGAATTTTAATTTTTTTTGTTGCTCCTTTTGATTAAATGTTTCTTTTTCGAAGATCAACTTTAATTTTTGTTTTTGTTTTTGCTTTTTCAAGTTTATTAGTATCCTAGGGGTAAAAATCCATTACATTCAAAATCTGCAATTTGTGGAGAGAGGAAAAATCTTGTGTTCAGTAAATTTTTTCCCCGGATGCCATGGGGTTCTAGTGATCGTGGGTCTGTTGCTTTGAAAGAATTTTAGGTGGACTACATTATTTGTATGTTATAAATAACGCCGTTTCATATATTCATGACAAGATGGTACAAGATTTAGATGATTATAAAAGTAATTAACAACAATTAAGGTGGTTTTGATCTCTGAACATAACACCATCACACTTAAAAAACTCTCGCCTTTTTATATTGTTGTTGAAAAATTAAAATTGAATCCAATGATACAAGATCATATCTAGTGTTGGGAAACGGGCTGGCCCACGAGCTAAACGGGCTCAGCCCGTTTTAATACGGGCTGCCATTTTGACAGCCCGAACCCGCTAACCCGCCACTTTTTTTTCTATTTTTAATTTTATTTTTTATTATTATTTTATTGAAATTTTTTTTAAAAAAATAATACAACAAACTTACATAAAATTTACCAAGTCTATTTGATTTTTTGGAAGAAAAATACAATATATTTCTAAAAAAATATAATCAACAATGTTTACAATATAAAAACATACATAATCAACCATCTCCAAAGTAAATATGTATTTAAGATGAAATAATAAAGTTTAAAATAATATTTAAAAGTTTGAAACATCTTCATCTTCCTATTAAAACTATAAAAGGTTTAATTTTTTAAAAAATTTAAAAAAATAAAAAAGCGGGTCAACGGGCCAAAAGGACTCAGCCCGTTTGACCCGTTTTCATGGGTGCTGCCACGCTCTCAGCCCGCGGGATGAGCCTATATTTCCAGGACTAATCATATCTAGGCTTCAACTTGTACTTTCATCCTTAGTATTATCAAGTCTGCCACAAGGTAACAATGGTTGGAAAAATCAATCACAACTTTTCTAGAAATAGTTAATTACTCTCGAATTTTGTCAAAAATAAGATTAATTTATGTTCACTAAAATGTCTTTAACTTCCAAATAAAAAAAAATCCTCCCTTTCCTAAGAAACAAGACCCCGTACTATATTTCAAAGCACATGAAATCATAAACTGGTTAAGCTCGGAGAGCATCGATACTACTATTATTTGATCCCCGGAACCGAACCTTGTAACATACACAGCAAGTCATGAATTTTCTAACTAGGGGAAGACGCATAAAAAAAAGGATAAAAAAGCCTCTTCAGTTCAGGTCTCCATTAATTTTCCGCATGGACAACTCGGAAGAACGAAAGTTATCATTTGATCATCATCAGAGGCATTTTGATTCGGTAGCAAATCCAGGACCCCAGAATAGGGAAGTTATTTAAAAATAACTGTAATTTTCTGACAATTACATGCTTTGCAATTGTACTCATCTGCTGAATTTTTTGGGTGAAAGAGACAGGATTCCCTTGTTGAAAACTCTGTCTTGCTCCTAAACTTGGGATCTAGGTTCTGACGTCCCAAAACCAATAGGAAAAAAAAAGTGCATTCAACAGAAGCGAAACAAATAAGGCATAAACGTAGCAAGTGGTGTATTTCTCACACATAACGTCTCTTCAGTTCAGGTCTCCAAAAACATTCTTCATGCAAAGTTCATCAGAAGAACGAAAGTTTATTCAACTCGATCATCATCAGATACAGAACAAATAATGTAAATCCAGAACAAGTATATCCTATGAAATCTTTAAAATAAAACACTGGTAGAAAAAAAGCACAAAAACACCCACAGGCACGAATCATAGAATTGAAGTTTAAGAAAATTTCGGAAAGAACTCAAAGAAGAACAATGCAGCGAGGCCACGAAGTCAGGGATACAACTGTGCCCGTGAGATCTCAAGATATAAAGGTCAGTCCACTTTATACTGTGAAATCGCAAAACCCTACCTCGGTTTCTGTTTTTCCTTTTCGAGATTAAACCTAGACAGTCGGGTAGGCCCATTTCGCCAGTTTGGCCCATGTTTGCTTTGCATATTCAATCTTCCAAATCCAAATACTCCCCCGGCCGGCAGGCGGCAAGTTATTTAAACAAAGGTTACTCGGAGACGTTCAAACTTCAAAGGCTTCAGTTGTTTTTTTTTTTTTGAATTTTATGAGTTCAAATTTACAAAGCTACGTCAGGTCAAAAAAAAAAAACTTACAAAGCTATGTATTATGTTCCACATATGTATTACGATCTTTATAATTGAATAATTAGATAAATGTGATTATCCGTCTTCAATTAAGTTTAAATTTATAACCAATGGAATTGAGTCTAGCACAAATTTTTAATTCCTCAGAATGTAAAAACTCAATGTTGAGAGACATACTTACATTTATTGTTTCAAACATGATTACCTTCAATAAAATGATACTTTCATTTAGCTTAAAAAAAGTTCGAACTTGTAGCTTCCCACTTTAGAATAATCAAACATGTTTTTGGTTGGCCTGTACGGCTATTTCATCTGGCTGCTGAATTTTATTGAGACCCGAGGCTGTTGCTGTTTGAAGAGTAGGGAATAGTTTGGGCTAGAAATCTGTGGCAGATGATGGATTCGTTGTACTGTCATCGGTGATGCGATTTTTTTGATCTTGCCAAGATTGGAGGAGTTCTTGCTTCTAGTGCTAACGAAAAGAAATTTAAAATGAAAAGAAAATGACGCCACTAGTAAATATATATATATATATGTGTGTGTGTGTGTGTGTGTGTGTGATACCTACATTCATCTTTTATATCTCAGTCCAGAGCTATTTCTGTCCAAATTCATATATAAAATATAAATATCCAATTACACATTTAGCATGAAATGCGCCTAGGAAGTTCAAAGAATAAACTAACCACAGCTGAATCCTAAATCAAGATACAATTTGCAAGCTCCTTCCTAGTATTACATCCAGGACAGAATCTTCCCTATAGATAGATAATGTCTTGAAAAGAATGGCTCGTCAACTCTAAAGTGCAGATGGACCGCAAATGGAGCTCCAGAACAAAACTTATGTACAAACATACTGCATGATTCTTCATTCTTTGGTGAATAGCCTTGTTGGAAAATTAAACGCTGGAAAAGTATAACTCCGTAAGGAGAATAAAAGGTTAGGAGAATGCTAAGCAAGCTCCATAGAGAGTGGTTGGAAGATACTTTAGTCCAGAGAAAAAGCCCCATCACAATACCTGCAACATCCAATAAACATGTAATTATGGATCTTTTCCCACAATGCAGGCGCTGAATTTATGAATTAACCATGAATTCTGACAGTTTATGCCTACAACAACGAGTAGTCCTGATTTTGTTCCCTAATTCTGACAGTTTATGCCCACAACAACGAGTAGTCCTGACAGTTTATTGCGTGTAAATTGTCCTCTACACCAATCATGCTTCAAAATTTGCTCGTTAATTTATCACCCCTGTATAGTTAGTCCCTCCAAGTAGAGTGAGTAGATATATAATTTTAATAAACAAAGGAACTACAGCTGTAACAAGTCACATTTAAAAATATAGATAATCCACTTGTTATAAGAGTTAAAATTTTTTGCAACTTTCCTCGATGTCACCAAGTGTTATATTTAAATGTAAGTTTTTTTAAAAGAAAAAAAATGAAAAGGTAACAAATCAACTGGGAAAAAAAGTCAGTATAAATATTTTTTCCACCAGGAAAATTACTTAATGTTCATGACTTGAAATCTTCAACATACATATTCAAGCTCTTAATTTTTCCATTGAAATGCGGATAATAGATTTTGGAAAGGAAAAAAGGCACATTATAGAAACATGCCGCACACCATCAATGGAACAAAAGGGATACCTACCTATTGCTGAACTTTTCAACAGCATCTGAAGCATAAAGAAGGGTTTCATTAGCTTTCTCTAGCACCATGTAAAGCTCCTTCCCTCTTGTCACTTGAGCAATAACCCAGGCATTATTTTTTGCTCTAATGCACATCTCCAAGTCCTTCTCACAACCAGAGTCATCATGTTTTGCTCTACTCTTCTCCATCTCAACTTCTTGCCTGAGCTTATTCATAGCAAGTAAAGATTCCTGCACCAGACCATAAAGAATGATCAAATATGTATCTTTTTAAAAGAAAATTAAATATGTATCTTTTTTTTAAAAAAATTAAGTCCATTAACAGATAAGAACCCTATACCATCAAACACCGCACTTCTCTAAAGTTTAGCTTGATCTTTAAATAACAAACAAGTCTTTCAGTTTATAATTTCAGTCAAAACTGAAGATGCTTTACCTTGGTTAAAGTTGTAACTTTTGCTGCTGGGGAGGCCCTGGATACATTTCGGTCATCATCCACTAATAAATAACGATATCCACTAACATGGTATGCATTTTCACCACCCCATCCTTTTGATAGCTTCTCTTCAACTTTCAATATTTTATGTGCTGCCTGATGAATCCAGAAAAGATAAAGATTGAACTCAGCAAAAGTAGGGCTTCTATGCTGATAAGCAGTAAGCACTGAGTAAGGGACCTACATGTTCAAGTATTTGTTGCTTGGTCACTGACACACCTTGCTCCCCATTAATAATGGAGGATACAGGAAGAAGAAGAATCAAAGTAAGGCTTCTATGCTGATAAGCACAGAGATACATTCTCTCCCCTGTCAGTCGCAACCCAACTGTTGGAGTGGCATATACCCATGTACCAACCTCAGCACCCCATAAATCAGTGACGAGGTAACCATCTTTACCTTTGGACCACTTTTCTGGCTGTAAGGGCCTCACAACATGATAGTGACTATCCCCACCACGGGATATATCAGATGAGCCATACAAGCTTTCTGACAAAGAGCTTGGATGGGTCAAGTCAGATCCAGCAGCAGCAGTAGATGCAGCATTGCTTTTGCGTAAGTAGGACCAGGAACTTACTCCAGATGATAAAGCACGGGGTGTTAACCTTAGAACAGCATATGTAAATAAGTTTATCGTGTCATCCTGACAACAGAATTAATAATAAAGATTAATCAGCATCTTGCCCAAACAAATTCTGTTGAATTGTAATTGCACTTTGAGGTTGAACCGTACAGGGGAGAGAGTTGTGGACACCAGCAGATCATGAAATAAAATCAAAGAATGGCAGGGAGTGTTTCCAGCTGAAGATTCCAGCATTCTAACAAGTGACTGCCAAATCAAGAAAAAACCAATAAATTGGTGGCAAGCCAATTATTTCACCTCCAGAAAAAATAAGACAAAATTAATACAATCGCTTAATTATCATTGGTGAATAAACAAGGACAACTTCCCCTATTCAAAGTAAATAACAGCTAGTTAATTCTACGTACTTGCTAATTAGACACAATCACCTTGTTTTATTCAGAGTTGAAAAGGAGAAAAAGAAAAAAGAAACCTGTGCACGAATAGCTAAAATTGAGCAATGTAGGTTTCTTCCTCCCTCTTGGCATCAATCAGGCCTAAGGTCTCATGTGACATGCCCCACACTCCCATGTGCAGTGTGATTCAAATTTTATGTTATGTGATCACTGAAAACAATAACCACCTAAACTATGAAGGAGAGCATCTGACGAAGGTGGTCGAAATAATAATATAAAGTGATCAGTGCATGTCAATAACTTTTTTTTTTAATATTTATAAATTACCTAATGAGAAACTATAGGATATATGATTATGATATGAGTAAGATTACATAAGATGAGGGAGAATGAATAAGGAGGATATGTGATAAGCATAACCACAAAACATTTTCTACAGAAAATGTCATCTTGTGGCAATCTCCTCCTTCCTCCTACCTGCCTTCACAGTAGACTTCATTTCTGATGTTAATTGTATAAAACATCTCTTGATATTAACAAAAATTGCAGAAAAAACCCAATAAAATAAATAAAATAAAATGCAGAACACCCCTTCTTTCACAGCCAAAAATTACTTCTTCAGGGAGCTAATTATGGCCACAATTAGCATTCATCATAGAAACAAGAGGTGGGGACAACTCAAAATATATCTAACCTGAACCTCAATAGCAGCCTCCCGACCTATTGTCAGCATCTGCACAGTCCCACGTTCCTTCAAACAGTCATGAAATGATGGTAAAAGAAGCTTTTTCCCCACAAGAAAATCTGCCTCAAAGAGAAAATGCATAATTAAGGTAAGAGATACAGCTACTTCTGCATCACTCAGGCAGCACAGATCCAAATTGATACAGCAACTTCACCATTACCACAGCAGCAATTATCCCATGGAGACCGCTTTTTACATGCTGACAATCATGGCTTACAATGAAATATCTTCAATCATAA
>JANTPZ010003732.1:0-19059 GCA_025593235.1 Vachellia pachyceras
TATTCTCTAATAAGTCACTGCTTTGGAGAAAACCAATTACTTCAGACATCGTTGGCCTTAAGTCAGCAAATGCTTGGGTGCAAAGCAAACCAATCTCTATGATTTTCTTCACTTCTTCTTCATCATACTCATTAGGGTCTAAGGTATCGTCCACCAACTCTAAATGCATGCCCTTCTCATATAGTTTCCAAGCCTAACAAAACGGATTAAATCGAGTTGTTAAAAAGGCCCTAAACATACAAATTTCTCAATGCATTGTCAAGTAATTACAGAAAGTTTTCTCACCTTTGGAAGGAGGAATTCATCTTCTGTATCACCATCATTCTTTAACGCTTTGCTTCTTTGACCACTTATGATTTCAAGGATTACGACACCATAACTATAGACATCAGCCTTCTCTGATAATTGACCATGGATTACATACTCCGGTGCTGTGTATCCTCTAAAAAGTACATAACATTTACATGAAGTTGTAAATGGCTAAAATAATGGTTCAAATAGAAAACTGCGATCCAACTAAATGTAAATGAGTGAAGTGAAATATAAGGTATTGGATCATGTGTTCGACAAAGCTATTAGTTTATTTCTTGAAGCATTCATTGTACGTAGAGAAGAAAATTGCAAGGCTGGAACTATTTATAGGTGTACTGGGAGTGTTCTCATAGTTTACCAATATGGTTAGATAATCCATGTAATCTAATGGAAGATAAGAAATTAACGATATTTTGTTAGTTTAATTTGACTTACAATGTTCCTGCAAATTTTGTGCTAAGATGAGATTTGTCCTCAGGCAAAAGCCTTGCCAACCCGAAATCAGCAATTCTAGGTTGTAGATCATCATCTAAGAGAATGTTGTTAGTCTTTATGTCCCTATGTATAATACGAACACGAAATTCCTCATGAAGGTAATTCAAACCCCTTGCAATTCCTAAAATTATGTCATATCGCTTCTTCCAATTGAGATATCTTTTCATTCCACCTGCAATTCATAAATTTGCAACGTCAAAAACATTGAAAGTGAAAAATTGTTACACATGAGTAGGATTTTGTTTTTGAGTCAATGATAAATTTGTATTGAAAGACATGTCATTAAGAAACATAAAACTAATGTTCAAGAACTATGTAAGTTTTTTTTCCCCTTTTAATACAACATACCAAATAAGAATTTGTCAACACTGTTATTTTTCATGTACTCGTAAACAAGGATTCTGTCACGGCCCTTGCTACACCATCCCAGAAGTTGAACAAGATTTGGATGATGAACATCACTTATGAGCATCACTTCACCCTCAAAATCTTCCTCCATTCTCCTTGAGCTATGTAAAGTTAACTTTTTTACTGCAACTTCTTTCCCATCCCTTAGAGTGCCCTGTTCAATGAAGAAATTGTCATAAGAAGTTTTGCTGATGTCACTTGATACATCCTTCTTTAAAACAATATGTGTGTGTGTTTTAATTGCAAAACAATACCTTATATACAGCACCAAATCCTCCTTCTCCTAGTTTATTATCTTCACTAAAATTCTCAGTTGCAAACTTCAAATCCTTATAACTATATCTAACAAGGCCTTTCAGCTTAGTTGCTCTAATTACGTCTCCTGTTATGCAAAGCATTAATCAAAGTCTCTTCATATTGAAAGAAACAAAAAGGGATTAATATCTATCCCTTTATAGAGATGAAAGTATGTAACGTATTTTCTTTTGGTGAATAAAAGAAGGTAAAAACTAGGAAATCTTCAAGTTATTTACCTCTATGAACCCTCTTAGTCCATTTTCGCCGTGTAATACAGGCAAATAATATGAGGATCAAAACAACAATTACTCCTCCAAGAACTCCACCAACAATCGCCCCCTTATTGCTTGATCCTACAAGGAATGACTAGAGAGCTCATTTTCAAACAAGTCATGACTAGAAAACATATGGGCATCTTTCGGCAAAAAAAAAAGAAAAGAAAACATATGGGCATCTCAATATATAACTGGAGTTTTCAAAATATACAAAGGCAAATCAAATTGTCATGCTGCAATAATATGTTGTGTGTGTGTGTTAAATTAATATACATCAATTGCCCTAAAGTATTTTTTCAATAGCAGTTAGTATCTTAAACTAATTTGTGGTTCATCCAACAACATAAATTTTTTTAGTACCCAATATCCAAAATTATTTTTTAATAATTTTTTGTATAGACAAAAACATAAAGTATTTTTGCAATGCCACCCAGTCCTCTAAGTTTATAGTAATCATTGCTATTAAGAAAAATTCTTCTAGGCCAAAATTGTACAGAAAAATATTTTAAGATAATAGGTGTCGTTGAACAAAAAATATTTTAGAATACTAGATGAATTAAAAATCTGTTTACAACCCTGAATGCTACTGAAAAATACGTCAAGGTACTGGGTGTATCTCAAGTCATAAATTGCAATAATTGAATCAGTTAACTCTACCTACCTTGTTCTCCCAAGGGAGTGAGATCAGTCGTCTGGTAATTACGAGGAAAGAATGAAGAAGTGGAGTATCTCATGAAGCATCCAGCAGCAAAAGCTTTACCATCCAAATTGGAAAGACAAATCTGCATATTACTATAACAAGCCTTCAAGCAATCGTCGCACCCACTCTGTGCGATTGTTTGAATACATTGAGCAAAGGCATATATAGTTGTACCATTATCACTGTTAGTATTGTTGTCATTAGCAAGCAATTGCGCTTTTGCTGCAACGAAATACCCTTGCTTTTTGGGTGTTGTTGTTTGGAGATTCATTAGAACTTGTTGCACAAGTGAGGTAAGTAATGGAGTTGATTCTCTTGCACTTTGATTTCCACACGATATGGCATTGAAATTCTCTGTTGTCTGGCCAAAGAAAGTACTCGTCTCGTACCTCAATACACGAAAAATATACATCGTATCATTTTTCCAAGTTCAATACTATGAGTTTTGTTCTGTACAGATCAAAACATTATCTGTGTGTCTCGTCTATATATTTGTACCTATTGACTTACTAGTGGTGTAAACAATATTCTTTAGTGGCTAAATATATTATCCCTAACACCTACACTTTGAATCACGTAGAGATAACATCTCAAATGTTTGAAGCTTCGTATTAAACCTCCTAAACTCTTACATCACTTATCTACATATCAATCAAAGTTTAGGAGGTTATAAGCACATAACAACAAAGTTTAAGAGGGTATAAATTGATAATTGGGGGGGTTATTTGCACAAATTTGAAAGCCCCAGTAAGGTTTATTGTGAAATTTTAAAAATTAATGGGATTATTTGTATATAATACGAGAATCTTTATTATCTTTTTGCATATTTCTTGTCTTGGTATCAGAGCATATAGCAATTATGTCGGCATCCTCTTCTGAATCAGTGTCTGCTACTTCCTTGCTGCTGTGTCTCAATCAACTGTCACTTAGACCTATGCTTTATTTAGCTATTCCAGTCAAACCATAGCCATTACGCTTGACAGAGGAAGTTTCCTAGTCTGGGAGTCAGTTGTTCTCCCACTTATTGAGGGCAAGCGCTTGGTGTCCCTCATAAATAGGAATAGTATCATTCCCACTCGTTTCATTCCCGGAGACGCGGGGGTGGTCTCCAATCCTGCTTTTGAAGAATGGTTCTCAATAGATCATACGTTGGTAGGATGGCTTTGAAACACGATGTCTAAAGACGTTAGCCTCGAGCTTAGCTCTTCCATTTTAAAACAGCACGGGATCCTTGGATTGGTGCGAGGGATCTCACTAGTGCTTCAACAAAATCTTGAATCATGGTCTATACATCTAAACTTCACTCCACCCAGAAAGAATACTATGAAGATGGAAGACTGTTTGGGAAAAATGAAACAAATCTCAGATTAGTTGGCTTTAGCTGGCGTGCGCCAATCCCCATGGATGACCTTTAATGCATACTATCAATGGACTTGATGCAGACTATAATACAGTGGTCGTGAAACTCATTGACCAACCTAATCTCAATTGGAATTAAACTCAAGCATCTCTTCTTTCTTTTGAAACAAGTATGGAAAAGCTGAATTATTTCTCCTCCCTAACTATTCAGTTCTTAGCATTTCTCTGAGGATCCTAGCGAGGAGCCAGAGCTTCTTTGGGTCACTGCTCAAGTGGATGGCATGGTGGCTATGGTGGCACTTACGGTAATTTCTCAGAAGGAGGTAGGCCATTTTGTACTTTCCACGAACGTTATGGACATACTGTTTCCCAGTGCAACTAACTTTATGATTCATTTTTCAAGCCTTCATCTGAGATTAATCCTTCGTGGTGTATGGACATATTGGTTCCAAGTCATTCCTATGAGAGTTATAATCCTCAAGCCTTTTATGATGGTCAGCACACTGTGATTGATCCTTCATGGTATATGGATAGTGGAGCTAACTACTATGTTACTCCCTACACTAAACAACTTGATCAAGTTACCTCTGTTGGTAACTCACATTGGTACAAAGGCTTGCATCCATGGTATTGGACATAATATTTTCTTGACTCTAAACTTCATCTTAATGATGTGCTTCTTATTCTTTCTGCTGCGAAGAATTTGCTAAATGGTAACAGATTTATTGATGATAACTCTGTGGACATCAATTTTTCTAATAATAGATGTGTTGTGAAGGACAAACTGAGCAGAGTGACTTTGATGGAAGGGAAGGGATGTATCCCATGGATAAGGTTGGAAGTCTTCATGCTTATGTTGCTTCTGCGGTTGATTTTAAATTTGCAATTGATAATATATTTTTAGAGTGACATTACAAACTTGGCCACCCAAGTAATCGCATTTTGAAAGAAGTTTTAAATAGTTGTAATGAATATGTTACTTTGAATGAAAATTATGTTTGTAAGGCATGTCAGTTAGAAAAATCTAAATTCCTACCCTTTCCTTCGTATATTTCACAAGCTTCTCCTCTTGAGCTTGTTTATACTGCTATTTGGGGACCTTCACCTATACAATCTATAGGAGGCCATCAGTTTTATATTCATTTTCTTGATGATTTTTAGTAGATACACATGGTTCTATCCACTGAAACAAAAGAATGAAGTCGTTCACACTTTCAATGTATTTCTCAATCATGTTGAGAATCAGTTTAACACTAAGATTAAAATGATTTGGTATGATAATGAAACTGAGAACAAATTGTTTGTAGCTATAACACAAGGTGCTGGAATTACTGTGAGAGATACATGTTCTTATACCTCAACTCAAAATGGAAGGGCAGAAAGCAAGCACATGCATATTATGGAAATGGGCCTCACTTTGTTGGCTCAAGCCAGATGCCTCCTTACACCAGTTTTACGTGGATCATCTCCTTTGGTTAAGCTACTTAAAACTGGGGTCAAATATAAAGATTTGTAACCTTTTGGACGTGGCTGTTATCCCTATCTTAAGCCCTGAATGATCATAAATTTCAATTTTACAGTAAAAACCTTGGTCCAGCTCCTCAACACAAAGGGCACAAATATTTGAGTCCCACTGGTAGAATTTATGTGTCTCGCCATGTTGTCTTTGATGGCTTACTTTTTCCTTTTGTTACAGGTTTCCTAAGTCAAAGAATGATCCTATATCAAGATCTATCGAAAGCAAACCTGGAAGTCCATAGAAGCTAATCAATATACAACTGGAGATATAGACTTGATTACAGGTTCTCACGCTCAAATGGAATCTCGAACTACTTCTATACACTCGGACCTGTAAGTACTACAATCCTTATGTTTATTAAGCCCAATCAGGGTGGACCTGGAAGACTAAATCAGCATCACAGAAAACAAAACTAAGAAAGATAAAAAAGAAAATAAAAAATGAAAATGAAAAATACGTTAACCAATAGAAATATGCAATAAAAATGGAAATTAAATGAGACCAGATCCAATGCTAGTATGGTTAAGCCTTGACACCCTTTTATAGGGTTGTTCAAGTCTGAAGATCGTGTCTCGCTTGCTGAAGCTGTGAACCAAAGGATGTTCAAGAGGCTCTTGCCTCGCAGCACTGAAGGAAAGCCACGGTCGAAGAGTTTGAGGCACTTCAAAGCAATCACACATGGGTTCTTGTTCCAAGTCATCATGTTCACACTTTGGTTGCTTGCAGGTGGGTATTCAAAACAGAATTTAAGACTGATGGTTCCATTTTGAAGCCTAAAGCTCGACTGGTAGAAAAGGGTTATCAACAATCACCTAATATCGATTATGGTGAGACCCTTAACCCTCTGATAAAACCAATCATTATCAAAATAGTATTATCTATTCCATCTACTTTTAATTGGATTATCTATTCCATCTGCTTTTAATTGGGAAATTAGACAGCTGGATGTTAATAATGCCTTTTAGAATGACAACTTGCATAAGAATGTCTTCATCTACAAGCTTACAAAGAGTTGAATACTCTGTTTTCCCTAAAAGATATTGATCCGACATGCAATGATCAAACACATTGAAATCGACAAACATTTTGTCTGAGATTTGGTGATTTCCATATTCCTTCTTCACACCAAACAATTGATTGTTTCAATAAAGCTCTAACTCCTCCAAAGTTTATCTATTTGAGGAGTAAACTCGGATTGTCTATAATACCCCCTCGTTTGAAGGAAAATGTTAGAGAATAATTAAGTCTCTATTATATAGAGCATTGGAAACTGTAGTCCCCTAACCATATGTACAAATTATAATGTATATCTTATAATATACTCTAGAAATTCCTTTATGCCCTATTTGGTAGTTGGAATTGGAGGTATATATATCGAGTTGGAATTAAATTCCATACTAGTTGCATGTTTGGTATAAAGAAATAAACATAGAATTGATTTCATGTAGAAATCATTTCTATCAAAATAGATTATTTCAATTCCATACTAGAACCCATAGAAATGAGATGGGTTTCATGGGCCCATATTTTTTTAGACTAAAATACATCCATCTATAAAATATATTGAATATGTTTTAAAAAAATTATTTATAATTTCTTTGATCATACCAAACATGCTTTTAAATATAATCTCCAATCCATCCTCATCTAAATCAATTCCAATATAGCAAATGAGCCCTTAGGGTTCCTCCAGGCCTTTAGCAAACGATCCTCTTTGTGTTATACATATACAGAGAATAAAGTCAAGGCAATCTATTGCGCCTCTTCTTTTTTATCTTTTGCACATTTCTTGTCTGGTCCAACTTATCCAATTTTTTTATAAAAAATTTGTATGTAAATTTTAATTTAATATTCATTCATCTTTTGTAAGAAGAAAACTTTAATATAATCAAAATTTTCAAATCTATGGTCATTACGTTTATTTTTATATTAACACACATACACACACATTAGTTATGGCATCATCCTACAAAAATTAACCAAACTTTTATTTTCTCCTTTGTCTTTACTGTTTTTTTTATTTGCCTTGTTACATCGAGGTTTGTGACTGGATCTCTACTGATATATATCCGAACCAAATCCTCCCACTGCACTTGAGATAGGATTAGGTGTTTTTTTTCTCTATCTACTGCTGCGGTTGAATTAATTAACGCAAACACCGTATAATAATGCTAGCAATAAATTCCATTATCTCTATTATCATAAAAATACACTATGCAGAAAAAGAAAAAGTCATCATCCTCAAGAAGCAAAAAGATTAAACATCTACTAAATAGAAAAGGTCAGACTTCAAACGTGGCGGCTGGAAGGAGGAAATGCAAGAAGAACTAGTGGACACCTAAAAATAAACTATCCAGAAAAGAAAAAGTCATCATCCTCCAGAAGCAAAAAGATAATATAGCTACTAAATAGAAAAGGTCAGACTTCAAACATGACGGCTGGAAAGGAAAAAAACAAGAAGAAGAAGAAGAACTAGTGGACAAGTTGTACCTGAGGAAGCAGCCGTCGAAGACGACACGGCCGCCTTCTGCTCTGTCAGGGCAACCGCGGACTTGTGTGGCGGCGGCGTCGAAGCAGGCAACACAGTCATGAACGGAGAGATAGCTTCTGCACTGAAAAAGTGTGAAAACTGGGTTTTCTGCGTCGGGTTTCTCCGCCGTCGCAAAGAGCTTGCTTTGGTTGAGAAGCATCTCTCTGATGCTTCCAAACGTTTTGTTAACGTTTTCACTGAATATGGAGAAGTTGGACAAGACGAATACGTTAGATGGGGAACAACCTTCGCTTACTAGATTGGTCTGTGGGTCGGAAACGACGCCGTTAAGAGTCGACCATGAGCAGAAGATGATGAAGATAAAGGGTATTAGAGGAAGGGAATTAGGTTGAAGCATGTTTCCGTTGAGATGGATTGACTGGATTGGAAATTAAGCATATATGTTTGGAAGTGGAGAGAGTGAAGATTATGATGAAGATGGAAATTAAAGAGAGGTCACGTCGTCAATTGAGAAATTTGAAGCATAACCATTGACCAAAGGAAAGGTGTTGATTGGTGTTTGAAAACGACGGAGGAATAGAATTTGGATACTTTCCTCAATCGACTTCAGTGAAAGCATTGTTGACCAAACCGCGGTCAAATGGCTAACCAGATCGGACTTGAGGCCGGTTCGCAGTTTCCGGTCCGAAAGGATGAATTATTTTAAAATTTTAAATTTGAAAGTTAAAAAATAAAAAACAGAACCCCTTACCATATATATTTTGATATTTTGTTAGGATGGATATTTCAAAAATTATAAATAATGTTGGAGAATATATAAACTATAAGTATATGATTGGTTTGGTAATAATTACTTTATTAATAAATAGGATTTACAGCTTAATTTTTGGAATTTTCAATTTTGGACCCTTAACCTATTACCTTGTCCGGTTCAGTCACCGGTCCAGTTTCCTTTACCTTGCTCAAACCCCCATGCAACTTTTTTGTAAATAAGGAGTAAAGGATTCTGAAATTACACTGCAGTATAACGAAATAAAGTGAAATTTCATTTTTTTATGAAATGACCAAAGTGCCCTTCATTTGCATGTATCAGCTGTAAATAAGGAATTGTAAATTTTCATACCTACACTTGTAAATAGTTTATTATTAATTGTTAAAATGCATATGCCTATTGATAAATTCAACTATAAGCATTTATAAAATTTTTGTATTGGTTGTTATAATGTGAATTAAGAGTTATAAATTTCCATACGTGTAATTAAATTTTGTTATTTTTAATGGTTAAAATGCTTATGTGAAATTCACCTATAAGCATTGAAAACATTTTTGTATCAGTTGTTGTAATGTAAAATGTGGAGTTATAATTTACATCTGTGTACTTAACTTTTGTTATTTTTAATGGTTAAAATACATATGTGCATTTACAAAAAAAAATGAAGAGCACTTTAGTCATTTACCATCAAAACAAAATTTCACTTTCATGAGCGAAATGAAATGAAGTTACATGTGAAATTCTTCGATGAAAAATTCATCAAAAAACGATAAGGAATAAGAAATTGTCTCGATCTACGGCAACCAAACGAAAACCAAGTGGCTTAAGATCAGGAGGATCGAGTTGTTTAATTATTTATTGGGGAAATCCTTGTAAAATGAAATTTTGAAACCCCATTTACTGACTTGAATAAAGAAAATGACGGGTTAGTGAATGTCAGCAAATGAGGATTTTAGAATTTGAGTAAAAAATAGAACATCCCTTCAAAAAACCTAAAAAGCAAACATTATAATTATACCTTTGCACATTTATTGACAACTCTTTTAAAAAGAATGACAAGTGATGTAATGATTTTGGCAACTTTTACATTCAAATGTCTTTGTAACTCATTTGAGTTGGTTGACAACTTTTTATAACATATTGAAAATTCCGTCGAACATAATGACAATTTATTATATCCCTTCAAGTACATTTCTATTATGGGGGTTATATTGTTCCATTGAGTTTTAGAAAACAAAATGTCATATCTTATTGACAACTCTTTTAAAGAGAATGACAAGTAATATAACGATTTTGACAACTTTTACACTTGGATGTCTTTGTTGATAATTCTATTAAATATAATGATAACTTATTTTATGCTTATGAAACATTTTTATTAAGGTGTTTATGTTGTTCTTTTGAGTTTTGGAAAACAAGATTTTCTATCGTTTTGACAACTTTTGTAAAGAGATTGACAAGAGTTCTTTTGCTATTGATAACTTTTCCACTCTGATGTCTTTGTTGCTTCATTGAGTTGACTGATAAATTTTCATAGTGTATTGACAACTTCATCAAATGTAATGGCTACTTTTTTTATGTTTTTGATAATATTGTCATATGGGTGCCTATGTCATTTCAGTTGCGGTGGATAACAATCTTTTCTAGTGTATTAACAAATTTTTTAAAGGGAATGACAGGTGTTCTTATACTATTAATAATTTTTCCACTCGGGTATTTTTATTATTCTGTTGAATTGGTTGACAACTTTTCGTAAGATATTAACAACTTTGTTAAACATAATTATAACTTAAGAGCAAATTCGTCTTTTCTGTCAATTTCTAAAATCACATATTTCCACATGCACTATTTCTAACAACTTTTAATACCTACCTATCATTTTTCTTATTCATTGCAACAAATGGGGTTTGTGAAGTTCAAATGCTACATTTCAGGGAATTTCCCTTATTTAGTTCTTCACATTTCCTCAATTTTCAAATTCTTGAAGGACGCAATAGCAATCTGTCAAAAGGGATGACAATAAAATCTATGAAAGTCATGTTTGGCCCACACGTTTTTTAAATTTGCAAATATGAATGGAGACTAATTGATGGAGGACTACGAAATTTCAAAAACAATGGGTCACAGAGAGAAAAGACACCAACATTATCTATTATATTCTCCAGCTCATAGGTAAACATCAAGGTGGAAGCAGGCCGGCAACTCTTTGAAAAAAAAAAAACAAAGAAAGAGAAAGGAATAGTACTACTCCTTGTGGTCCTAATTCTAGGATTTTTTTTTAAATCTAATTCATAGAAATTAAAAAAAAAGAGTCAAGTATGTTATCTGCAATCATAAAAATTAGGCAAATATTAATTTTGACTAAGTTCTTATATTTTAATTTTTTAAATCCCTATAGTATTAACTAAGTTGCACTCAGTTGTTCAACTTAATTTACCAAAACTCAATCTTTATAATTTTAATCATTTCATAATTTACTCTCTATGTTGTAGAAAATAAAATTACATTTTTAATAAATGTTATGGAATGAATTATAAAATAGTTAAAACTATAATAATTAAATTGCATGAAAATAAAAATACCTGGACTAAATTATAATTGAGTCAAAGCAATAGAATTAAAATATTAATACTCAATGGCGCAAATGATGACCATTTTGGAAATATATTAGACGGGAAGGGGAAAAAAAAGCTTCATAACTTCATTGTGGCTCTTCGGTCTCCTTTTCATCACTTGTTTGAATTTTCGCGTTAATAAATTAGGAAATTAAGTCATCAAATGATGCTGGAAAGTCACATGTTAAGTTTAAAACACGCAGGATCCTCTTGAATTTAGGGTAGGCTTTTGAAAGTTTAAATTAAATCGCATAATATTTCATATTTTAATTATTAACCCTTCTACTCTTGAAATTATCGTTAATGGTATTAACGTTTCTAAATTTTAAAACCTTTCATTATGTATGACGCCATTTTAAAAATGACACTTATCATTTGACATGTAATTTCAAATATTAAGATTATAGGGCATTTTTTATTTTTATAAGCACATACATTATTAAATTGGAGACAGTCATCTTAGAGACTCTGTTCAACACTAAAATGTGGGTGATTCTTCCAGGATTCAAATTTTAGTCTGTCATATTGTGAAAGATTAATCCATTTTATTATATATAACTACATTGGTGATTAATGGTGGGCTTTTCAAGGGAAAATCACACAAAGGACCTAGTTACGAGAAATAAAATCTGTAAAGTTCGATAATTTTTCAATGATAAATAAAAATGACACCAGTTAGCGACAAGTGAAAATTTCACTATTGATAAGTTATGAGAATTTTGAGATTATTATTTTCCTTGAGCTGGAGTTTAATGTTCTGTCCTCTTTTGATCTCATAACTTGGATCCTTGGTTTACTTTGAAGTTGGACTCATAATTTAAATTTGAGCCCATTAATTGCAAAGTGAAAATTGAGGGCTTCACGTTTTGCAGTTACAGAATCAGATCAGAATAACGCACCACTTGTCACTTTCAAAAGAAGTTTATGAATTTTTGCCCTTTTCCCTCTTTTTGCATCATCATAGATACTAAAACTGCCGTGGGCATGTTATAGTATAAGAATATGCTAGAGTGATGAGTTTGAGCTTTGAATAGAGAAATATTCTCTCTCATCTATCCTTGATACTTGAATTGGATCAGTTGTACCTGAGGAAGCATTCGTTGTGGACAACATGGCCACCAGGGTCGCCGGCATCACAGCTGAGGATTAGAAGAGCGGTGACGTCGAAGTATGCGGCACCGTCGGCTACGGAGAGGTAGCTTCTACACTGAAAAAAGGAGTAGAGACTGTGTTTCCACCGCTGGCAGCTTCTTATGCGGTGGCAAAGTTCTTGTTCTGGCCACTGATCTGATCTCTCTGATGTTTCTCAACGTTTCGTTTATGTTTTCATCGAAGATGGTGACGTTGAACAATAGGAATTCACAGTATGGATTGCATCCTTTGATTAGAAGATCGGTCTGTGGGTCTGAAACGAGCCGTTAAGAGTCCACCATGGCCTGAAGATGAAAGTGGTGATTAAGGGAAGAACATTATAGGTTGAAGCATCTTTTTGTTTAGAGTGTAGATGATGAAGAAGGGGAGATAGATTATAACCAGAGACCAAAGGAAGATTGATTGGTGTTTGAAAAGGACCAAGGAGGTATGAGAATTTCATCAGAAGAAAATTGTACAAGGAAGAAGAAACTGGTCTATGAAGGCCATATGAGACTTGAGATCAGTGGGATCAACACAGTTTTCGAAGAGCGCAATAACAGTTTGTCAAAAGGGATATGATGACAATATGCATGCAATTTATGAAAATGTTTTGTGACCATCCGCACTTAAGTAGCGGTCCATGTGGGAAAAAGTAAAACTAATTGTTGGAAGACTACTAAATTTTAAGGGATATTGAATTTGAATTCGTATACACCAAATAATTTTAGAAGAGTTACATTCAACTGAGCTGGAAGATAATGCTTGAATCTGCTAAATCGGATAACCATATAAAAACGACAAAGGATCAAAGGATAGTGTTGAGCATGCAATATGCAATTAATTTGCATGTCCACTATTTATGATAGCTTTTTTTTGGCAGGCGGGCCATGTTTTTCAGAAGCCTCTTTGGCTAGTTCGTCCGCCACCATGTTCGCTTCGCGCCATAAGGACCTCCCTCCATAACCAAACCACCCACCGCAACAGGTTTCCCTACTAAGTACTTTGTTTAGGAGGAAAAGCTGATTAGATGTGAACTGTATAGATCTGATTTAAATAATCCATATTTGATTTTTTTGAATATTTTATACTATTTAATTTAAACAATCCCTACTAAGTACTTTGTTTAGGAGAAAGTTGATATCAAAAAATAAAATATTTTATACTATTTTTGAATGTATTAAGTATTGTTTATTATACTTTAAGTAAATATTGAGATGAAAAAGGTAAAATATATACAATATATTATTTTTAAAATAAAAAAATAGGGGGAGGGCCAGCCACAAGGCTCGACATGAGATAACCATCTCTAATGTCCAGGCATGTGCCTAGATGTGAGAGTCTCACCACTTGTAACATTAAAGCAGCCTCTCTCGTAAATATTGTCCTTGTTTGCAATCGTAGTCAAGAACATAGTTATGCTTCCTTAGGTGCAGTTGTAGCCATCCAAAAAATGTGTCTGATGTGGGAAATTGTGCCATAGGGCCAATAATTGTACTTAGTATTTTAATTAATGATATTTCATGTTCTTTATCATATTCTTTGCATGTTTTGTTATGATAAATTGTCCTTGGATAAATCATAGTGATTATACTAAAGGTCCATGATTGTTCATCTGTGTGTGAGCAAAGACGAAATAAAGTCATTATGACTTTAAAATGTATAAAGATACTTGTCAAAGTCATATGAACTTGTAAGAGTATAATGTGGTGGACCAACCTGCTATGAAATTGCTCTATGGATTTGTGTCATAAGCTTATCTCACATACGACTACATCATCATTGTGCCCTTTTACTTGATATCATCATGGATTCCTACATGAGAGTCTCTCAACTTTGACATAAACAAAAGTTACTTTTGACCGAGTGATGATAAAAGCTATGATTATGCTTAGTGAATCTTGTGTAGAGGAATATGAATGGTCAGTATAGAATTTGTCCCTCACAGTAGTATAGAGATATTGCTGGTCCCTCAATGAGTGAGTCTGAGAAATGTATTGACATACTATGAAAGAAAGAAGTTTCATCTCTATAGTCATATCACTTAGGAATTGAGAAAGCAATAGTTAGAAATAGGAGACTGACAATCTCTATGCCTTATTGTTGATCAAAATATCATGTGATAAAAGGGATGTGATATAGTTGTATGATAATTTTTATCGGTTTATAGATCTTCACGTGAATTAGATAGTCATAACGTTTTGCTAAATGTCGCTTACAACTTGTGAGCTAGTATAGTAATTAGCCCACTATTAACTTTATATAGACATAAAGGGTCGCACACAAAATGGCACAACACGAGCTGAAATGTCCATATTCATTGAATCAATATTCAATAATTATTCTTGGGAGGATATATACATATGTATATATAGATTCATGGATTTAAAGATATAATTATATCTATTTAAAGATATAATTTCTTGGATTTCTTTTAAAAGATAAATCTTAGATTTAATTTATAAAGATAAATTAAATCTTGAATTTGTTTTAAAAGCTAACATCTTATGTTTGTTTTATAAAGATAAATTAAATCTTGATTTAAAGATATATTACATCTTGATTTAAAAGATAATATCTTGGATTTAATTTAGAAGGATAAATTAAATCTTAATTTAAATATAGATTAAATCTTGATTTAATAATTTTAGATTTAATTTATAAGGATAAATAAAAGCTTGACTTTTATAGATAGATTAAATCTTAATTTAAAAGATAAGATCTTATATTTAATTTATAAGGATAAATTAAAGTTTGATTTAAAGATAGATTAAATTTTAATCTATCTTGTTATTATATCTTGTTTTAATTTATGGAGATAAATTAAACCTTATCATCATTTGACTCCTTATCCAAATTAAATAATTTGGTTAAATTATATATGTTGGACATATTTAGATGAAATCATTTTTATTTAATTTCTCAGATTTAATAGTTTTTGATAAGATTTAAATTTTTAAATAGATAAAAGATAGATTTCAAAATTCAAAAGGATAAGTTCTAAATATATAATTAAATAGTGAGAGATCTCCATTAGAGACACACCTGAAAAATAAAAATCAGAAAAACTGAGAATGAGAAGAAGATCCAAAAGTTGGACGTAGACACGCTAGCATGCATTTGTGTTGAAAAAGCTCTAAGAAAAGAAAGCTGATCATAGTTGTTGGCTTCTTGAAATCAAGCAAAAAAAAAAAATGCTCCGAAAAAGGTATACTTCTTAACTATAAGATTTAAAGGCCTTCAATAGATCCAAGGAAAGGATTGGAAAAATTTTAATGTTTCATCGTGACCTCCAATCCCAACACGCTAAGCATTGAGTAAAGGTGGATAAGGGATTATTCATTACGGTGAATGAATTAATTTAATGATACTTTTAATTATCAATGATTATTAATTATATATAGTGAGTGAAGGATTGTAACTTATAAGGATGGATATTCTAAAATTAAGGATTACTAAACTTGTTGTATTTTAATTTTGCAATTAAATGTTATTATTTTAATATAGTCGGGTTGACTTTGATCTGATCTATTAACCATTGAACCACTACTTCAACCGGTTCAGTGCCTGATCAGGTTTTCTGAACCTTGCATTTTACAAAACAAAACTCATCTCACAATTTAAACTAAATTAAAATATATTATCTTTTTTTTAGGTAAGGGTATTACCCAGGGTATCCACCGCCGGCAGCAGTGACTAATCCCCTCGCTGGTTTTGTGCGGGCTCCTCGATGGGAGGGACAGCTGGCCCTGGGAAGCTGCTGCATGCCCAAGGCAGGGTTCGAACCCCTGACCTTGGTTAAGCTTGGATCAGCCCCTACCACTGAACCAAACTTCCAGGGTTAAAATATATTATCTTTAATCTTTAATATAAGCCCTCATTAATTTTTTTTGAGGCATTAAAGAAGCCAAGTAAATTATTTTGAATTATATAATTTTTGAAATATTCATGTATATGATTAGTTTGTACATCAATTCTTATGTCAAGTAAAGCTGATAATACCAGTTTATTTATCTTTATTAATGTATCCAAAAAAGCGAATGGTGACTATATTAATGAGTGGACTGGAGATGGTATAAATATAAAGTTGGATGAATTATAAAATTATTTTTACTTCAAATCATGCATGTGAAACTAAATTAGATTTCAACCATCTAAAATTAATAACAGACAATTCAAAAACTATACTGCTAATGATGAATACCCTATATCCACATCAAGAGATGATCATGGAATGCGTTTGTGTGCATGTATATAGGAACATGAATGTAGAAGAAAGAAAAACGAAGGTTGAAGCTGGTAGCGGCGGAGGAGTTGTACCTGAGGAAGCAGCCGTCGTAGACAACAGAGCCACCGGCGGCAGTACAGTTGCGGATTTGTAGGGCGGCGATGTCGAAGCAGGTAGCACAATCATGAACGGAGAGGTAGTCTCTGCACTGAAAGAGCGTGTGAACGGTGGCTTCTTCGTTGCTTTGATGCGCCGCCGCGAAGAACTTGTTCTGACACGCAATCTGCTCTCTGATGTCCCAAAACGTTGCGTTTAAGCTCTCGTTGATGGCTGAGAAGTTAAAGCGAGGTGGGGTGGCACACTCGAATTACAACATTGGTCTGTGGGTGTGAAGAAACGACGCCGTTAAGTGTGCACCACCTTGAGCAGAACATGAAAGTGATGATAATCAAAGAAAGCATATTATTATTATTACAAGGTTGAAGCATGTTTTGTTTAGAATAAGGATGTAGAAGGAATGAGGTCGCAGTAATATTATATCAGAAAATTATGTACAAGGAAGAATTAAGAAAATTACATGTAGGGACTTTTGGATATGATAGAACTGTCTCTTGCTCGCTTCATGGGTCGAGAAGAATTTTGAGTTGCGTAAGATATGGACTTCGAAGACCAATTAATGGAAGACTGTGGAAGACTTGGTCAATTCAAACAATGACCCAAAGTTAAATTATAATTGCATATCACTGGAAACGTGGTATCCATGTTCTCTGTGTACATAACACAAGTTGCATTAGAATATTCTTCTGTTACTGTACTAGCCTACGTGGATAATGCTTATTGGTTCTGTTAGATCTCTATTATAATTGTGTAACTGATTATGTAATGCACTGATACGATATAAATACATTATTTGCACCTGAGCACATTCATTGAGTGCCTCAGGTTTATCCAATACAGTTTTCCCTTCCTTTTCTCACTTGGTATCAGAGCGTAGGCGTCGGGTTCCATCATGTCGTCTTCCTCTATTGACACTGCCTCATCTCCCTCTCCAAAGCTCCATTCCCTGTTCAGTTCATCGAGTCAGACATCAACGATCAAGCTGGATCGCTCCAACTATCTAGTTTGGGAGTCCATTGTGCTTCCCTTGATCGAAGGCAATCGTCTTGAAGGTCATATCGATGGCACGACTCGACCACCAGCCAAGTTCGTTCCTGATGCCGCAGGACCGAAGCCAAACCCAGACTACACCAATTGGTTTGCTGTAGATCGTCTATTGGTTGGCTGGCTTCGCAACACAATGACATTGGATGTTGGTGCTCAGTTGCTTCACTATCGCACAGCTATCGATCTCTGGACTGGAGCTCATACACTCACCTGTGCATCCACAAAAGCTCGTGTCATGGTGGTCAAGCATGAACTGCACAACACTCGCAAGAATTCCTTGAAAATGGAAGAGTATTTAACCAAAATGAAGGGGTTCTCGGATGAACTTGCACTGGCTGGTTGTCCACTGGCTAACGATGACTTAATCCTTCATACTCTCAATGGCTTAGATGCATAATACAATGCAGTTGTTGTTCAATTGATTGACAAACCAGATTTAACTTGGATCGAAGCTCAGAGTGCACTTCTAGCGTTTGAAACTCAACTGGATCAGCTTAATCGTTTTTCTTCTCTCAGCATTCAACCATCAGCGAACTTTGCTCAACGGAATGAGCACTCATCAGACAGTCGCCGTGAGTCTGGTCGTTCCAGGGGATGGCGTGGAGGTTTCCGTAATACTCGAGGGGGAGGACGTTTTCGTGGTCGCCAAGGTCACAGGCCCTTTTGCACTCACTGTCATCGTTCTGGCCACACTGCTGGAACTTGCTACTATCGTGATGACCCTGGTCACCTCACCTCACCACAAGCCTATTATGCCTCTCCTCAGTCTGTAATTGATCCCGCGTGGTATATGGATAGCGGTGCTAATTATCATGTGACTCCACATTCTGACCAACTCGATCATGTTACTCCACTCGGTAAGTTACACTTAACTACCTGTACTTTTGCTAAGGAGCCAGGCATTGGCTCGACTATCATTCCTTGTGCTAACTCTAATCTTGTCCTTAAAGATGTTTTATGTGTTCCCTCAGCCAACAAAAATCTGATGAGTGTGCACAGGTTAGCTCAGGATAATCCCGTGCATATCAATTTTACTAATGAATATTGTGATGTGAAGGACAAGAACTTAAGAACACTGCTGCTACGGGGGAAGTCAAAGGAAGGTCTGTACTCAGTGAAAACAAACATGGAAATCATCGATCCACCTGAACCAAAAGGGTTTACAGCAGCTGCACAAGAATCACAAGAGCTATCGTCAAATCTATTTAGACAGTGGCACCATGTTTTAGGCCATCCTAGTACCAAAGTTTTAAATCAAGTATTGAAAAATTGTAATGTTTCCATTTCTAAATT
>JANTPZ010003734.1:0-14680 GCA_025593235.1 Vachellia pachyceras
GCTCGAAAGTCGTGGATCTTGTTAACTCTACTTTCTCAGAGGATCATCCGGATGCTAGTATTCTGACAGAAATCCAGCAGCTTCTCGGTCGGGACTGGTTGCCAAGGTAGTGGTTTACGATAGAGAGGCTAATTCTGCTGCAGACCAAGTGGCGGCTGAAGCTCGGGATTGTTACGATGATTTCCAGGTTTTTTCAGTTCCTTCAGAACAGGTTCATCACCTAATTCGTAAGGACTGGCAGTTACACTGTAGTGGTAATGGTGGTTTAATTTAGGTAGTTTCAATGTCTATCAAAAAATAATAATGATGTAAAGAGCATGTGAAGAAAAAATGTACCTAGTCTTGTATTCTTAAATGTAATCATGATCTAGTAGTCTTGTAGTCTTGAATGTAATTATAGTCCTGTATATAGTCATCTTGCGACATATTAGGCGAGGTTGTCTATATAAAGCCAATATAAGGATCAAGTAAGAAGCAAGAGTTGAGTAGCAATTTTATTCCTACTCTGCTTCTTGTAAGCCCAGTCTTCTAATAAAATATCCATTTCCAGTATCTTTATTCTCTTGAAATATTTTAACTTTTAGAAATTTTATATTGGAATAGCATTTCAAAGTGTGTAACTAACTTCCTTATAGGGATCAGGGGTAGTAGTATTATTTTATCCATAAAATTATGATCTTATAAAGGATTACTGGTTATGAAAATAATACCACTACACCTTATCCCTGTAAGGAGGTTAGTTACACATACTTTAAAACGCTATTCCAATATAAAATTTCTGAAAGTTAAAATATTTGAATAGAATAAAGGTACTGGAAATGGATATTTTATTAGAAAATTAGGTTTACAAGATACCAGAGTAGGAATAAGATTGCTACTCAACTCTTGCTTCTTATTTGATCCTTATATTGGCTTTATATAGACAACCTCGCCTAATATGTTGCAAGATGATTACATACAGGACTATAATTACATTCAAGACTACACTACTAGATCATGATTACATTTATGAATACAAGAATACAAGACTACTAGACTAGGTACATTTTTTCTTCACATGCTTTTTTCTTTACGTCATTCTTATCTTCTTCAATATCATGCCTTCTTTGTCGCTTTTTTCTTTTGTCCTTTTCTTCTTTTGCTGTATTTCTGTCGGTATCTTCCAATTTGTCCCTCTGTCATATTCTAGATCACACTCATATCTATTACAGGATCTTCATAATCTTTTTTCTCTGTGCTTCTTTCATCACAATATTTACATTTGTGCACAGCATATTCTGATAAAAGCTGACAAATCCTTCTTTTTGTATTATTTGGATTTTCAAATTTATTGTGCTTCATCTTGTCATAAAACTGATTGAATAAATTGAGATTCCTTCTTCTGGTAAATTTTCTATTAACTGATCTAAATTATATACTTGTAATAAATCTTCTAAATTCTTATTTACATAACATCCTAATTGTTTCATTAAAACATATTAGTCCAATTTAATTGTTCAAAAGTATAATTTCCATCTCCTCCTGTTATAAAAGTTGTAAATATATAAACTAATTCACTTTCATTATACTGCATATAAGAGCTTTCTGGTAATTTATTTTGTTCCAGGAAATATATTTTTAGTTCTACTACTTTTATCCTATTCATTTTTCAATATATCTTCCAATTATTGTTTTAAATATCTTATTAATTGTGTATCTTTTCTATTACTGTTCTTTCTAAGTTTTCAAGCTTATTAAATATTTCTCTAGCTTTTCCCAAAATCTTAATTTCTTTCTTTAACTCTATGATACCATTTATCTCATCAGCTGGTTAGATGCACACTAAGGTAGTCCCCCAGAGATGACCAAAGATAATCCTTTATAGGATCATAACTTGCGGTGTAAAAGGAATACTTTTTAGAAATATTATTAAAAATGAATTTCTTTACAACGTTTTCTTCATTTTTTAAAATAAAAATTATCTTAAAAATATTTAATAAATATTATATATATTATTAAATAAATTTTGGTAAATCGCATAAAATATTTTTATAAAATGCATATATATTTTTTATTAAATAATAAATTTTAATAAATATTTTACTACATTTTTTATTGAATTAAATTATTTTTTAATTACAAATACATTATTATTGTTATTATTAAAATTTTGTAATTATTTTTTGTTTTATGGTTACATTTTAATGAATCATATATATTTTAAAATAAAAATGCCTACATATTTTTAATAAATTAACTTATTAAGCCTTTAATATTTTAAGTGTAACATGGTTTTAAATTTAATAATTTTAAATAAAAATTTTAATAAATTATTAAATTAGATTTAATATATTTTATAAGCCTTAATTTGAATAAAATATGTATTTGTAATTTAATTTCATATATATCTAATTTCATTTGAATGACATATAGGACTCGTTCAAATGATCAATTGTAAATTTGTATCATCTTCCTCATAATACATTCGGATATGCTGAAGTTCATGCCTTTAATCGAATGGACATAGATATCATTCGAATAAACGCAGATATCATTCGAATGCTTTTGTACTTCATTCAAATGATGTATTTATTTAAAAGAAACATGTTTTTTAGATCGTATGTGGTTTGTGCGGTTTACAAATTATACTTTGGTCTGTGCTTCATAATAATATTTCTTGAATTCACATATACTGATCTAAAATACAAATTTCTATAGCAAACATGAAATAGAAATTTGTACTTTAGATCCAAAATATTTAAGTCAGTATATATGTGAATTCAAGACATATTATCATGAAGCAAGAATAGAAAATTATCAAAATCAAAGAGTTTGTCTAAACTTATTTTATAGAAAACTACCAAAATTAATATTCAAATCTTATTATTGTATTTGTTTTTGTTCCTTCTGTTATTTCTAAATTTTTTTATTTTTTCATCAATAAAATTTTTTTGTATATTTGGATATATTAAAGCTATTATTTCTTCCCATAATGCTTCCTTTTTTATCTCTATTTTTATAAGATTTTCTTCTTGAGTTAAATATATTTGTCTGCTTCTTGGTTTTATTTGTGTTAAATTAGAATTTATAGGTAACGGATTTCTTTCGTACTCTTCTTCAGATTGACTATATGATTTTATTAATCATCTTCTTGTTTCAGGTCTTCTTGTTAGATTATCTATACTTCTCCTTGGAGTATTAATATTTGTATTAAAAGATGGAGTATTAACCCTTAACATTCTTTGTCCTAAATTATTATGAGTTTGTATCCTCCCAGGGGTTAAAGTTTGATTGTAATTTATTGTTCTATCTAATTCTATTTGTAACTGTTTTGGGATTGTTATATTTGTTGGGTTTAATGTAACTTCTTTTAATATTGACATAAAATATTTATCTATACTTATCCTTCCATGTGATCTTTTTATATATTTTATGTTCATTAGTAAAAATTAATCCTACAATAGCTATTATACTATTGTTCTAGCTCCTTCTAACAATTTTATTCCTCCTAATTTATGATATATTATAATAGATTTATTTATATGTTCATCTACTCTTGATATTGTAAAATTTGCATTTACCGTAAACTTTAATTTTTGGTATATTAAATTTCCTGTTAATGTTCCTAATATACTGTCTTGTACACTACTTATTATTTTTCCATCTGTTATTAATAATTCTATAGGAGGATCTATTCCTTACTTAAAATAAGCTTTTACTAATAATTGTACTCCTGCTATATAGATTTCTCTAACCTCATCTTTAAATGGTAATTTAGATATTTCATCTTCTATTAAAGTTTTACTTAATAAAGGTATTCTTAAATCTCCTTCTGTTAAAGTTGATTCTATTGGATGTTTCTTTTCTGATACTACACAATCACTTTTTTCTTTCTTTTTATTTTTTAATATTTTACTTACTTTATGTAGAAATCATTCATTACTTAATTCTTCAGGATTCATATCTAATTTTATATCTTCAATCTTATTATATTGTTTTTCATTAAATGTTATTCTTCTTTGGGAGATTTACTGTTGAGTCCCAAATAAGGGACTTATTTATCAAATGATCCCAAATTTTAAAATATTTAAAAAATGGTCCTATTGACAACACAAGGTGTTGTCAATACAGCACATGGTGTTGTCAGGGGTTGTCAAGTGACAACACCATGCGTTGCATTGACAACACCTCGTGTTGTTAATGGGACCATTTTTCAAATATTTTAAAATTTGGGACCACTTGCTAAATATCTTCACTATGTGGCACCACACAGTAAATCTCCCTTCTTCTTGCACATATTCCTTCTTTTTCATTTCTATATTATTCATGTTCATCATATTCTTGGTTTATGTTATTAGTCCCTTCATCTTCTCTTGTATTCATCTTATAACATTTATAATTTTCTTCTTCTTCTATAGAAGATATTTCATATTCTTCATCCAATGATTCTTCTTCTTATGATAATTCTTTATCTTTATATAACTTATAAATTTATATTTCTAGATCTTCTATATCACTATATACCAATTCATCAAATTCTGTAAGTTCTAATTCATATTGTTCTGCATATTCTAAAATTTTCATTCTTTTTTCATTTCTTGGTTTTTTTATACTGTGTAATAACATGTCCTATTTCACCACAATTATAACATTTACATTTTACAGGTTTCTTATTATATTTAATTTTCTTTTTTCCTTTCTTAAAATATCTTCTTGGTTTACATTTTTATAGAATTTTCCTTTTGGATATCTTTTAAATTTCTATTTTTGTTTACCTTTTCTCTTTTTCCTTTTTATTCTTTCTTCTTTACATCCCTATCTATGAGGTGTTTGTAATTCTCCACATTTTAATATTATTTTATTAGTCTTATAATATTTTATATTTCTCCATGCTTGCTTAAATTTATTTGATAAATATTCTCTTAAATAATTTTCTCTTCTTCCCATTGTGTCTAAATGATGCATTAATTCTGGTTTATCTATAAATGACTTATTATAATCATCTATTATGGTTTGGGATATTAATTTTGGTAGTTTTCTATAAAATAAGTCTAGATAAAATCTTTAATTTTGATAATTTTCTATTCTTGCTTCATAATAATATTTCTTGAATTTACATATATACTGATTTAAATATTCTGCATCTAAAGTACAAATTTCTATTTCATGTAATTTTTCTATAACTCTTTTAATTTTTATTTCTTCATTTAAAGCTGCACTTCTTCCTATAAATTCATTTCTTAATAATTGTTCATATTTTCTTACTAACATGTTAAAAAATTGTTTTCTATTTTCATATGGTTGGTCTATTCTTCTTGCTTGTTCTCTAAATTCATGACCTTTAATTTTCCACCAATTATGTACATGTCCTGTAAAGCTTAATTCTATTATATTACTAGCAGTAGTCGTATCTATATTTTTATCCATTAATGATAATACTTGTGATTTATTCCATTCTTCTAATCTTTTTTCTGTATCTAATTTACAATCCAAATCTAACCAAATTCATGTACTTGGTATATTTCTTGTTTCATATTTGTTCTAATGGTGTTTGAATAAATTCTGTTTTATTAGGTATTTTAAAAATTGTTTCAAAAGGTGTTTCAATATCTGATAAAGGTTCTTTATGATATAATTAATATTTTCATTTTCTACTTCCAATGGGTGTCCATAATCATCTCTTAAAATACTTGTTCCATCTTGACTTTCTTGAGTTCTTGGTCTCATTCTTAGTCCTGTTATATCACTATTTTCAACATTTTCCATATTTATTTGTCTTATCTGATCTATATTTCCTATTTTTGTTACATTTTCAAATGCTTCTCTTATTTTTCTAACTTTTCTTCTTCCTGTCCCATTATTTCTTCTATATCATCTTCATCAAATTTATCAACTTATTCTATTACATTCATCATATTTATATTTACTATTCTATTTTCTTGTTCATTAACTTTTCTTTTTAGTTCAAAAATTTCTAATATATGATCCATATTTGATCCTATATGACATACCATTTCTACTATTTTTTAGCTTCTTTTTCATTTAAATTTATTTCTTGTTTTTTCTGTTCTATTATTATTCCATGTTTCTGTCTTTCCTTCTGTGAGTCAAATTTTTCAATTTCTTCATAAATTGTCCATAAATCCTTATTTATGACTTCTTGTCCTTTTTTAATCTCTTCAGTTAAAATTCTTGTTTGTCAAACATTTTCATCAAGATTTTGTGGTCTTATTTGAATTCTATTTACTTCTTCTTACTCAAGTTGATCCAATATTCTTATCATATTTATTTGTGGAATTTCCTGTATTGGTTCTATTTTACTTTATATTCATAATGTCTTCATTATCCGTCTTATACTTCCTTTTATATAAGCTAATTCATTTGTATTATTTCTTATTTCTCTTCTCATATCATATAATTTTTGTTCTATGGGTTTTGCAAATTCTAATAATCTATCTAGTTTATATTTTTGAGGTTCTTGATTTATTACTTGTTTTGTTTCTTCTGGTAACTTTTCTATTAACTAATCTAAATTATATACTTGTAATAAATCTTCTAAATTCTTATTTACACAACATCCTAATTGTTTCATTAAAAACTTATTAGTCCAATTTAATTGATAAAGTATAATTTCCATCTCCTATTATAAAGGTGTAAACATACAAGTTAATTCATTTTCATTATACTACATATAAGAGCTTTCTGGTAATTTATTTTGTTCCTGGCAATATATTCTAGGTTCTACTACTTTTATCCTATTCATTTTTAATATATCTTCCAATTCTTGTTTAAATTCATCTATCTTTTCTATTATCATTCTTTCTAAATTTTCAAGTTTATTAAATATTTCTCTAACTTTTTCCAAAATCTTAATTTCTTTCTTTAACCTTCTTATTTTTATTCATTTTCTAGTCATAAACAATATAATAAACAACTTAGAACACAAAACAGTAATATAATCAAAATACTAACTAAACTTGATAAACATAATATAAAATAATTAGGGAGCAAGGTTTCATATTATTTCAATCCTCCAGCTCTGATACAATATAAGTGACCAGTTGGTTAGATGCCCACTAAGGTAGTCCCCCAGGAATGACCAAAGATAATCCAAGTCATAGAAGGATCTCAGTCCTCTTTCATACAAGAATATTTTTTACTTGAATCTCTATCATAGGATTCAAACCTTCCTCCTTCAGATTATCCCAGCACAGCCTTCCTTCGTTTCCTACTGGACTGAGTTTCTACCTTTATGAGCATATAACCAGTAATATTTTATAGGATCATAACTTTATGGATAAAATAATACTACTAACCCCCAATCCCTATAAGGAAGTTAGTTACACATACCTTAAAACTTTATTCCAATATAAAATTTCTGAAAGTTAAAATATTTGAAGAGAATAAAGATACTGGAAATGGATATTTTATTAGAACTCTGGGGCTTACAAGATAGCAGAGTAGGAATAAGATTTATACTTAACTCTTGCTCCTTACTCTGAATTACAAGGCTTTATATAGACAACCTTACCTTATATGTTACAAAGATGATTCCGTATAAGACTGATTACGTTCAAGAATTCTACAAGACTATGATTACATTGAAAAATTCAAGACTACTAGACTAGGCTACATTTTCTTCCCATACTTCTTCGTTATGTCTTTCTTAGCTTCTTCAATCTCTATGTCTTCTTTTCTTTGTCGTTTTCTTCTTTTGTTGTGTTCCTGTCGGCAGCTTCTAATTTGTCCATTTGTCCTATTCTAGATTACACCCACCCAAAAAAGCTTAATTGAGGAAAATTAGGATAGGATTTTTAGGACAATATATCTCCAGATTTTTAGGACAATATATATCTCCAGATGGAATATAGAAGATATGAGTATAATCTAGAAGAGGACATATGGATAAATTAGAAGCTGTCAACAGGAACACAACAAAAGAAGAAAAGGACAAAGAAAAGAAGATATAAAGATTGAAGAAGCTAAGAAAGACATAAAGAATAAGTATGTGAAGAAAATGTAGCCTAGTAGTCTTGAATTTTTCAATGTAATCATAGTCTTGTAATGCAATCATATTCTTATACATAATCATCTTTGTAACATATAAAGTAATTATATTTAACAGTTTCTAAATATAATGTTTGCCACCAGAATTATGGAAAAAGAAAAATAAAATATTAAGAATGGAAAGTGCTGGAAGAGAAATAGATGTGATAGAATTAGAAGCAAAAAAAAATACCAATACAAATAGGTGAATATAAATTTTAATATTGTTATTTTCTTTCCTTTTTCTAAGAATTTGCAACTAGTGTCTTCATCTCCAGAGTTCATTAGGATCACTGAAGATGAGGCCTTCATTTGAATGAAAACAAACGTCCATTACAGATACGTTGGTCCAAATAAGAAATGATACGTTTTATAAACTTTTAGGATGAATCTGGTCCCAAAAAAACTTCCAAATACACAGTACTTCAACGTGTATACTTTCGTGACAAAAATGTTACTTTACCCAATTATATAACCTCTAATACACTTAATTCATTTAATCTACTTTTAATTCTCAGATAATTTTTGGGAAATTAAAAACCCTTAAAATGATGCATAACAGTAAGGTGTGAGAAGATTTCAATACAGAAAAGTAACCAATTTTACGATGAGACTTTTGAAATTTAAGGAAAAGGACATAATAGGAGAGGAGGGATCGGTCGCTAACGAGATCTCCAACGATGTGGTTTAAGAATTTTTTAAAAAAACATTTTAGTGTTTTCCTTTTGATTTTATCTTTTTTCCTTTAATTTCATGGAATTGACTCATTCTTTGTCATTATAAAATTTTCTGACTATAATTTACTATTTCATGTTCTTTTTTTAATCATTCTTTTGAGCAATTCATCATCATTCCCTTCATCATTTTTGGTCTTATGAGCAACATTCTCTCTCATAAATTGATTCTTTCTTTAAATAACAAATTGTATTTGACCCAAACTTTTAATGCATTTTTACTCAATTAATTATCCATCTCTCTCATATCTTTTTTTTTCCACTCATCATCTCCACAAATAAGGGTATACCTAAAAAATTTACATGTCTAGCACATTATTTTTAACTAATTTTAACCAATAGTTCATCTTACATTATTTGAGAGTAAAATTAATATGTAAAGAATACAGATGTCAATATTTTCCAATGTTTTGCAAAGAATTAAAATGTCAACTAATGGTATTTTGATTGAATAACTATAAAAGCACTTTTTACAATAAAGATTTGTTCAATTAATAAAAAATTGACTTACAACCCACAATGTCCTAAGTTTAATTCATATTGATATGAAAATATTATCAGTGAATAATCTGTAATTATTTCTATAAATTTTAAAACATATCCTGATTCTGATAAGCCCATGACATCTATCTCATTTCAACTTTCTTTTACTGAAAAAACGAATCAACTAAAATCTCACCAAAAATTGTGGGATTAAATATACACTTGTATCAACTAAAAAGCAGCAATTAATGAAGGCCAAAATGATATTTGCCTAATTTTCAAACTACCTTGAATTACATTTAATGGTATGTATACAAACTATTATTCGTTTGCAATTTTATGCATAAAAGACTCAATGCTACTAAAAAATATGAACAATTCAATGGCCTCGTTACACATTCTCTTAAGTACATCTCACCAAAAATTGTGGGATTAAATATAAACTTGTATCTTCATAGAACTGTTTTAATTCTTTTGAGACTTTACATAAAAAAAATTGTAATGAAGTTTAACGAATGAAAAGTATTATTAAAAAATTTTCAATAAAAAATTAATATAACCTAAGACATTATGAAGAATTATGCTACAGACCAAGGGAAAAGGGGGTTGGACCCATCATCTCACCAAACGCTAGCGGGCTCACCTTTTTATTTTATTCTATTTTTTAAAATAATATATTTTATATTTCTTACCTCTTTTAATTTCAATGTCTTTAAAAAAGAGTAACATTAAATTCTATTTTTAAGGATAAATAATACCCAATACATTCAAAAACACTATAAAATATTTTTATATCAACTTTCTCTAATATTTTTTATATCAACTTTCTCTAATACCATATTCAAAATTATAACAAAATATTAATACTTCTATTTTGAAAAACTCAGAATTATTATTGAACATTTCTTGATAGCAAGATAACCATATGACTACACAATTTTTGAAAAAAAAAAAAAAGCTAAACAAAAAAATATAACAATATTATTTCTCTTTGAACCCAACCCGGCCAAACTGTGACCTGAGGCGGTGGGGCTAGCCTACATTCAAAACACTACCACAAACTAAGTTGCTTGAAAATTAATTATTGTTTGTCAATTTTACACTAACACAATTCTTTGAATGTTAATCCCGAATCGACATATATTAGAAATAATTTTAATCATATGATTTGACAAAAACATCGTAAGCAATGACAACTAAAGTTTTGGAGAGCTTGACCTAGGCTTACAATATTATATGAAAAGCTATGAGATTCTCTAAATTTCCAACATTATACAATATTTCAATTCAGCCTCCGATTTTCGAAAATATCTTTTGATCTTTTCAATCCTACAAGTCATGACATGAATAATTTTAAAACTTATTTGACATTGTTATTTCAAAAATTGAAAACATCACATACATGACCATTTAAATTTAAAATTATTTTATAAACATCTAAATTTTCAACGTCATTATTTTTCAATAAAAATATTAAGGTTAAAGAACTTGAATAAAATTAAATAAAATAAACCTTGTATAAAGTTAAAATATTACATGACAACTTACTTGGCACAATGACAAATATTTAGAAAAATATAGACATGGGCTTAAGAAATTAATATGGCTAGAACCTTAAATAATTGACTACTGCTTCGAAAAATTAGATGAGAATTTTAGGCACAAATATTTATCTTTTATCCTACTTATAATTATTCAATAATCGTCAACGGAATTCTGATGGCCTATGCTGGAACACCAACTGTTGAAACTCAAGACATATCACTTTTAACTTCAAACAAGACAATTAGATGCTCCTTGCGAATGTAGTTCAAGAATTAAGAAGCCCGTTAACCCCAGATATGAGCAATATCGCTTAAAACTTCAGCATCACACTAGCTATTAAAAAGCAGCAATTAATGAAGGCCAAAATGATATTTGCCTAATTTTCAAACTACCTTGAATTACATTTAATGGTATGTATACAAACTATTATTCCATTGCAATTTTATGCATAAAAGACTCAATGCTACTTAAAAACACGAACAATTCAATGGCCTCGTTACACATTCTCTTAAAGTACATATCACCACATCAATCCTTTGATATAAGAAATGACCTCAATCCCTTGAAATAAGAATTGACTAACTTTTTAAAGAGATTAAAAAAGTTAAACTCATTACTCTAAAGCATTTATAATAATTTATTTTTAAACTAATTTATATAACTTATACACTGATATATGGCCTGATAATACACAAATAAATACCTTTTAATATATATTTAACTTTCTCAATCTCTCCAAAAAAGGCAAAAGAGTTATTATACTAAAGAAGGATGGAAGTTTGTACTACAATAGACTAAATCTCTCAAATGTATATTTTCAAGTATTCTCTGATCCCATTTAGGATTCAACTCATCCCTTTCACACAACTTCTACTCAACATCTCGTTATATCAAAGAGCATTTGACATTAGATATATATAACACCCCATCGTATCTAATAGAGCTGGCTCAATAATTTAACCAAATGATAACTCATAGAATATACCACCATTATCAGGACCCCAAGAAAAAGAGCAAAGAAACAATGTCACCTATAATTCAAACCCCTTCCCCTTGTTACCAACAATGAGCAATCTTATCCATTATCCTACTGGAGACAAGTCAGAGAACACAAGGGTGGGCATTGGATTAAACTTAAAAAGGCAAAACCACAAATGAAACCGGATCCTGGCAATGCCAATCTCCCTCAATTGTTTTAGTAGAAAAGTTAAGGTAGTAATGTCATTTATATATTTTTATTTTTATCTGTAACATTTTTCTTTTTCCAACACGCAACACTTGGTACTTGGGTGAGGAAGACACTGCAAGGCATCCAAATCCACGTCTAAACTCAAAAGGACAAAGCAAACGCCATCTAGCCAAAATATCATAAAAAACATCGTTATATATACATAATAAAAAACATACAAACCTACTAGAAAGTAGAAACTCAGAGGCTATATTCACTAGAAAGAAATACAGCTGACAGTACTAAAACCAGATATGTAACTCAGAACTCAGCCATTAAATCGGGGCAGAATTTAACACTCCTTTGAATCAATTAGCAGCAGACAAAGACAATAGAACACCGAACACAGCTAAATCGTGCAAGTGTACAATCCCTGATTAAATGTAACAATATACCATCTACACAAGCGTATAAAAAAATACCACTAAATTTTGATGTCTGATGGCAACCAACCAATGGATTAAGATTAAAACCAAATGCTTGTATTCGGCACATGTAACAAAGGAAGCCAAAAGGTTGCACGGCAAATGAATATGATGATTTTCTTTAGTAAAAGTAATTGCCATAATTATTGCCAAAATTATTTTCTCTTTTAAATAGCACATACAGCTTAATCAAAAATTAAAAAAAAAACTAAATGAACAAATGATGCACATAAGAATGCTCGAGATCACACAAGTCCCATTCATCCAGCAAATAAAAAATGGTTATGATCTAGCACATAACATCGTCAGTCAGCGCTTTCTAGTTTAAACATACATGCCCACAAACATGAAAGTACATAGCATTCCACGCAAAATTAACACAGCCACTGAGAATGAATAGCTAAATGATATCCATATATCCATGAATAATCATAAACTATGATAGATAACTACTATGTTAGCAAGGCACAAGACGAAGCCCCACATCAGAGACTTCTACGTGTACAAATAACTGTCCCCAGCGGTTAGAGCAAAACCTTAAGATTCGGTCAGCCCTCAAAATGCTAGAGTCTAAAACCTCCAAAGTGAAATCTTGACAAATACTTCCATAGTAAAAAATATCCATCTCAAGAATCTGATGGTCCAACAGATTCTAATGAGAAATTAAGTTCTGCGGTAAAGCAAGGACACAATATACTCATTTGATCACTTCATGACAAGTATCATAGAGTAAACATGGTAATGCATTTAAAAGGCTAGGAAATTCTACAGAGCTCCCATTTTTTCTCTGGCAAACAGACTAGTGCGCCAGCATGGCCCAAGCACATATGGAACATTCTAATTGACATTTTGCATTCAGCAGCGAGAAAAACTAAGATATCACGAATCGCAATGAAACCCATATGGGCAGACATCCCTCAGGATGTTAGAAAAGACTCCAAAACTCGAATTCTTTAATCATTCACTTTCAATCTTTGCCCAGCATTAGAGGGTAACCTAGCGTGTGAAGACAAATCAAAGAAAGCTATCAATGATAATATTGGCCTCACCCTTCAGCTTATGCCAATAACATGGAAGGAATCACCTCAGAAACAAATGCCATCACCTGATATTTGCCTGTATCATCCAAGAATTTGGTGATCATAACATCATGTCAGCAGAATTTAATTGAGGCAAAACATGCATGTGCGCTACAGTCGGACTGTCTGAGATTTAATATGATCAAATGAAACACTTTTTTGAAAAAACATGATAGAAGTGTTAGTAACAACGCATTTTATAAATGGATTAATTTATCTTTAGAAAGGCATCTCTCCACAAATCCCAAATGTTCAAATGAATAAGCAGGATCGCATATGGGATCATATTACTAACAGCATCAAAAGGCAAGCCTCAGCACCAGTCAATTAAACTAACTAAAACCGTCAAAACAAAGACACTTGCAGTCAAAAGTACAAACAAGTAGGAATACACTCTTAATAAACTAATATGATTTAAAAGAGAAATGTATCTACTTTTAAGTTTTCACAGAAGGAACCAGCTACCAATAAGGTTACTAGCAGAAGAGAGCTTTAGCAACCAGACAATTCCTGTATGAATCAGTAAGCAACATAAGGAAAAAATAAGAATGCGTAAGTCCAACAAGATAAGCAAAGATCAATACTAATCATAATAACAGAAAGCCCCTTTAGTATTGCCGCTCCTGCATGAAGACTACTGAACTTTTAGGCCAAATCTCTGCAAATGTCATAAGAGCACAGCAAGGTTAAAGAAGTGAGTCCCAAACTTCGAAGAAAGTCATGGCAAGAGGTTAAGAAATCAGGTTCACAAGAGCTCCAAGAAACATCAAGCCTGTCAAAACGTTAGATAATAACAATGAAGAGTTAAGAACTGTAACATCATGATTAATGTTATAGAAACAGTAACATAAGAACATTACTAACATATAGCGTGAACACAAACAAAGAAACGAAGAAAAAGAAAGTCTTAAAACTATATATGACTGCAACATAATCTGCAAAACACTGCATTAGAACCATGAGCATATCCATTACTTCATCAAATAAAAAACGTCACACTATTAAACATTTCAATTTTTCTTGAACGTATTCAAGAGAATAAGAATTATATACCTGAACCACACAACTTTAACTAGTTTCTGCTCCACATGATTTTGGTTCAGCATTAAAATAGGAATAGCACCACACTCAATAACATTAATACATGAGATGAGAAAAACA
>JANTPZ010003735.1:0-18546 GCA_025593235.1 Vachellia pachyceras
TTAATGGTAAATTTAGAATGAACGTGAATAAGAAATTCTGTGTTTGGGATCAGTATGCTTGCAGGAAGACATTAGCAGATAGCAGACCACGCATCAGATAGCATATAGCAAACTGATAAGAGGAGCCATGAGAATGGTGTTGGAGCTGAACAAGAAGATGAGGGAGAGGGCAATTGGGTTGATTTCTTTGATAATTTAGTTGCTGCAAATAATATTGTTCAAGAGCGTCATCAAGATATTACTCCATCTGGTCTCATGTTTTACAATAATGTAATTATAGTAAATATATATAGTGATTGATGTGATCATGTGCTCCTACTAGACTTTAATCTAGCTAGGGTGAAGTTTTTGAGTGCCCTTCCCTTTTCTATAGACTCTTCTACATTAGCAGCAATTAGTGCATAATTGTATACCAAAAGCTGTAAAATTTATCCTGAATCATGAGATAGGAAATATGGAGCAAGCTGTAAAATTTATCCTGAATCATAATGATATTAAACCAATACATTGATTACATCTGCAATTCATAATGATATTAAATCTGTAATTCATAATTTTGACTATCAGAACAGGATATTTCTCTTTGCATTTGCAACAAAAATCTCTCTTTGCCTCTGCAACATTTAACAAAAATATACATTGAAAAAAAATCACACAACTCTCTCTTTGCCTCTACTTATCAAAACTTGGTCCAAGTTTCTTACAAGCTAAAACCAGCCTCCCAACAAGTGAATCCAAACATTTTTCTAGCAGCAAAGAAGAATTTGCTCAAATGGTGAGCAATAATATCCTGCGACGTTATGGGATCACTCACAATCTTCATCGGTTGAGTTCCCCGTCTTCAGGTTGCAGTCCAGCTCCACAGGATCAATTCTCGATCCCTCTTCTTCGCGCACAATCGAAGCTTTTCTCCTCTCGCTCATTTGCTGCAAAGCCCACCTCCTTAATTGGGACATTGTCACGATTTTTGTATTCTTATCCCCTTTCTTCTGTGATTCACACTTCACGAAAATACTACGCTTCTACTTGCCGTACTCCTCAGACATTCTCTTCAGAAGGTCGATAATTCCCAAACAGGGTGACACCTATGCTAGGTTTCGCTCCTTCTCCTTTAAATCTTCGGATTTGGGTAAAGTCAAAGGAGGATGAAGGAGGATCGCCGCCACCGCACAACCTCTACAAAGAAACCAGAACACACAACCCATACAGTGAGAAGGATGAAGGAGGATAGCCGCCGTCGGCGACGCAGATTTGCTCTTGCTCTCAAATCGGCAGAGGGATCAACGATGACTCTTGACGAGGGGAGAGGTAGAGGCAGAAATCGGTGTTGTGTATGGGCTTTTTTTTAAGTTTATAATTGGATTAAGGGTAAAATAGTCTTTTTAGTCACATTTCCAAAAAATCACCATTCAAACAAAAAACAAAAACATGGATTCCATCCTCATTTCCATGGCATACCAAACGTACTTTTAAAGCCCATTTCCATATCCATATCCATTTCCATTTCCATCAAAATCAATTCCATCATACCAAACGGGGCATAAAATATCTCGAAATCTGTAAACTCCTTTCTCCCAACGGAATTCCCAAACACACATACATGGCCCAGAAAAATGCAATACCCTCTCTAATCTCTATTATTAATGGTAATAAATTCCATTTAAGGGTTCGAAATGTACTTATAATATACACTAATATTAATATGGAGAAATATTTACATACTTCATTAAATGACACATTATTCATACTCTCTCCAATGAGAATATTTCAATTATTTTTTTCTTGGATGTTGCAAGAAATAATTAAGAGAAATTTATGAGATGTAAAAACTATAAAAAAATAAGTAAAATGTTTTCATTGGAGAGAATATATATGAGATGAAACTTCAGGAATGAGTAAGTATTTATTTCTCCACTATCATTATGTGTACCAAATATAGGTCTTAAAAATTTAATAAAGAAAGATTATGCATTGTCATTTGAGGGGTGAAAAATAAAAATTGATATTTTAAGAATATGTAATTGCCAACGAAAGTTTGCTTCAACTTATAATAATAATTTTACTATTTATGAGACAAAAATTGCTATCATTTATTTATCTCAAGCAGTATAAAATCACTTGAAATCAAAATGAATTCCTAATGAATTTTGTTGGGTGCAATTTTTTTAAAGTATCGTGTGAATCTTTTGATCATTACAATTTAAATATATTGATATGATATAGCAATTTCATATGAAATAGATTTATTTCAATGGTATAAAAACTAAGTATACCTTCGGTTACCACTTTTTAAAAGTCAAAAAATATTATGACAAATGTACCTTCATTAAACTATTATTTAGATATGTTAAGATGTTTTTCAAAAAATTCATTTGCAAAAGTTAATGTAGAGCGAAAAAGACTTTTGACAAAAACAACTCTAGATTAGTTTTATGAGATGAACTTAATTTGTGGTTATACTTTTGAAATTTTACTTTTTGATGACCAAACATACCCAATTTTGGCATAAACGAAGCATAACCTTTGATTGTGTTTTTGGATTAAGGTTTGCAAAACTAAAGGTTTTAGGAACAGTTTTCAAATCAAAGTTCGTAAAAGGGTCATTATTGTAGTGTAATAATTATGTTCGAATACTCCTTTAAAAAATTGAAATTCGTTACCCGTCATCCATAAATTCAACTGGTAAAGGGATTGGGTTAGTACTATCACCTAAAGGGAGAAAATTCGATTATAGAGAGTGTCACTTGTTGTGACCCCAGTCGCAGCGCTTGGGAAGACATCACCATAGCTTAGTGAAATTGGGTTGACCTACCTGTGTGACCAGATTAAAGAGCTTGCTTGGCTTACTCCAGTGTCCGCAGGAACAGGTCTCGATGAATCATAAGTTAAGCGTCATCTTGGATTGTGGGTGAACTTGACCATTTCCTAACAATTTTGTATAAAAAATTGAAATTCGTTTAGATACATTTTTTTACTATATCGATGACATATTATTTTTTAAAACTATCTAAAAAAAGGTAAAAACACAATTAAACACACCCAACAAAAAGCAAAAAAAAATTAAATTAAAAAAAAGAAAGAACTGAAAACACACAATAAGGAAAGTGAAAAGTAAGTATGATGATGGAATTGGATGGTGTTGGTGGGTGTTGGGATGTGGAGGTGCAAAGAGACAATGAGACACATGGTGTGTTTGGGGTTAGGGATAAGATTTTGTGGGTGTGTTTGGATACATATCTCATTCTGATTAGGGAATCCTGGAATAGCACTCCTATTTCCTCCTCACAATTGTGGTGATAATTTCTTTTGAAGGAAAAACAATGCACGATCTCATGTTTTTTTACAAAATCTATAAAATAAACTGTTTTTAATAATTTATCTTAATCATTGTATATTAATACATACTATCCTTGATATAAAGAAAGGTAAGATAAATTACTTAGTTATAGCATTTATTCTGAAATACTTATGCAAATCATTAAATTATATATCAGTTTAATAGTGGGCCAAATTAATTCGGATAAAAATAATAAGTATATTAGTTAATTCATTTTTTTAATCTTCACAAAAAAATCAATTAACTTTTGTATTAAAGGCCGGAGGTGGAAGGTAATATATGTATTTTAAAGAGTGAATAATAATGTTCATAAATGAACTAAATACTATATCATACTATGATCCTTGATGTAAAAGTTATATAACTGATCTATAAAATGGACCAACCCCTCAAAACGTATCAAACCAATATTCGAATCTTTATTAAAAATGTGTCTATATTTAATATCTAACAATACTTTAAATATGATTATATTCAATAAAAGTATACACATGACTAGCAAAACAGATGACGGTTCATTTCAAAAAATTATTCCAATACAAGTGTACATTCTCTGTTCTCTTCCTAATTTCAACGTATTTGTAATCAGTGTTCGATAGCATTTCAGGTATGACCATAAAATTATAAACAAGTGAACGGTATAAACCTGTTATTATTTTTTGCATTAAAATTTGTCATTTAAGTTCATTCTTTAAAATCTCATAATAATTTTTCATCCATGAATTGTTATCCAAACTACGAGCTATTCAGTTCATTCTTTACACCCTCAAAATAATTCTCCTTTAATAATTTCAAGATATATGTAATAATAAGGGATCTTAGTGCCTACAAACGATCTAGCTGAGGTGGAGCCAATTTTGGATGCTATTTGCAAGCAGATCCAATAATGTGCTTTTATAGCAGAAGCATGAATGGGGTTGAATCATAGGCCATGGATTACATAACATGAAGATCTATTTCTCATGATGGTGATAAGTGTCGTAGAACTCCGTTGGGAGAAATGAGTTTACGAATTTTAAGATGGTTTTTACATATTTTGAGGTAGTTTTATTTCAGTTTGCATGTACCGTCTTGAGAACGAACTTCCCAAACAAGCACCGAAGTCTTTTGCATTATCACTTATGAGTAATATAGTTTGTTTATCAAATTTCATTAACATATAAAAAATAAACACTAATTAATTATAAAAAAAAATTATTCATATGAAAATGTTTATTTTATTTCATTTTTATAAAAAGCATATACAACTCACATCCTTATTAATTATTATAAGCCACTTGTAACTCATTATCACATAGGTAATGACAGTTAAATTATTAAATGTTTTTAAATTTATATAATTTTCTAAATTGATCCTTATCAGAATTTGTTCTCCCTCTGAATGTTTGAATACATATTTTATTCTCACTCTAAAGTTGCAAATGGTTTTCACATTTTTAACATCTTTCTATCTTTTCAACGAAAAATAAATAGATAGAAAAATGGACATAAATAACTCATATATGGGATCGAACTCCCATACAAGTAAATTATAATAGGAACCGAAGTGGTATACCTAAAATTATATGCAGCATTAGACTATTTGTGTATTTTAAAAAAATAATTTTTCATAAATTGTAAATACATAATAATAATATTTTTTATAATGATTTCAAATCAATGCATAATGAATTTATCTAAATAAAGAATGGTGGCAAGTTTTAGTTTTACCAACCAAAATTAAGTTCTTTAGAAATATAGAATTGAAATAATATGATTTTTTTACTTTGTAAAATATTTTAGTTTTATAATACAGTGATATATTGATTTTTATTGTTGATATTTATAAAGAATACATGTTTTAACACGTTTTATATTATACAGAGAATATTAATCAAATTGACACGAATATTATGAACACTCAAAATATCATAAAATTTGTTTCTGAAAAGTAATATAAATGAATCAAACTAGTAATTTTTATTTCATGATTTTATCTTATAACATTTATACTTGTGATTATTTCTTTTCATTGTAATATATTTTACTTTGTGAAACTCGGTAGAGAAGAATTTTTACACAAACTGAAGTAAATATGTGAAGGAAATTATCCGATTTTACGTAAAAACACTGTTAAACATGCGTTTGATTTTTCCAAATGTTCCAACAAATAAGCCTTTTGTCTTTTCATTGTAGTGTGCTCTCTTGCATTACCATTTAACAGTAATTCATCTAAGAAATTAAACGAGTTATTCAAATTGTATATTTTGTTTCATGGGTGTATATATATATATATGTTATTACATAAATAATGGGGGTGTTTGGGAAAGCTTTACAATACCCCAAAAGTACGTTCAACAGTATTTTTCCGTAAAACGAGATAATCTCATTCACACATTTACCTCGTAAATAGTAAAAGTAATTCTCCACCATTTTACCAAACAGATCCAATATATATTAGATTGTTATTTGAAAAAAGTTGAAAAAACAAACGGATTTGACTATTTTGGGTAATAAAATAATTGTTATGAACTTATGATTTTGTCGCAGCCCTAACCCTAAACCAAATGACCTGTCACCAGCAGACAAAATCATTTTATGGCTTTAGTCATTTCCAACATGCAATTAAAATTAATTTTAAAACTTCATGATTATCTATGTATATAATTGCATGTAACACCATAATGCATTATGAAGTGTATAAAATAATGAAGCTATAAGTATAGCCGCACAGTGAAAGGAGAGCCTTATCCTATAATCATATTAAATAATTTTAAATCTAATTTTTTTTATTAATCCCACACATGCATATCTACCAACTAAATTAAAAAAAAAGCGGCTTGTAACATGCATAATAAAAGCAAGTAGAATCCATGGAGGAACCTATCTCAGAATATGTTTTTCCTTTTATTTTAAAATAATTTACTTAAACATATTATTTGCTACACTTTTTTGGCCAAAAGATTTGTTATATTACTACTGATAAAATATATTTTTTATAATTTGAGATTATTTTTAAAATAATTTATCTTTTGAAGATTTTGAAAAAAATATTATGATTTTTATAAGTTTTCTGTTTATTAATTTATAATTTTATTATATAAGAAGCAATGGTAAAATTAATTTAGACATATTTCAATTACATATGATTAAATTTTTTATTATTAATATTTTTATACAACATATTGAATAGAAATTAGGGAGAATTATCCAGAGATACCAAGTAAGGGAATGTATTACAAAATGATCCCAAGAGGTTGTAAATGGTAGCTGCTTCACTTGTAAATTATGCTTCTCAACTTGTTATTAACAACCTCTTAGGATTATTTTGTAACACATTCCCTTACTTGAAACCTCTTGATAATTCTCCCTAAAAATTATTAGCATGAAACACAGAATAGAATTACAGAACACATTGGCTTCCCCCCTCTTCCGTCTTGATTATAAAAAGCATTCCTTTTGTTTTTTAAAATAGAGTACATTGGCTTTTCATTTCCCCTCTTTTAACTTCTAACTTATAAATTAATATAGAGTATAATCTAAGGATATATATTACAGAATTTATGCAATGATGTTCACTTGACATAACATTATGTTTAACATTAGGTCGTTGTGGCAACAAGGTGGAGAAGTGTTTTTAAGTAAGTCGAGATAAATATATGAAGAATATAACCTCGTTTTGTGAAAAAATACTATTGAATGAGCTTTTAGACTCCCAGATGTTTGACAAATAGAACTATTGTTAGGTTGTGGGAAAACCTAAAAAAAAGTTAGTTAGGAACATGGACAAAAGGTTTGTCACATGTATTTTTATTGGCACTTTCCTTTTTAGCTTGTCGATTAAGTTAACTTTTTTCAAATATTAAGAAAGTTAATTAACTGATATATTTATTATTTTTTAAAATTAAAATGTTTGACTTGTAGGCTGATATATAATATAGGCTAAAGTATATATCTGATCGTTTAAATTCACATCAAGTTTTAATTTGATCATTTAAATTTTAAAAATGCACTTTTAGCCTTTTATTATAACGTCATTAGTTTAACGTAATAGAAAATGCTGACTCAACGAATCTAAACGATGATTCTACAATTAAATATTGATAAAATATGATTAAAGTTTAAAATATAAAAAAATTTATGTTAAAAATTAATATTCATGTATATTTTAACATCAATTAATTGCATAATCCACATTCAAATTGAGTGAGCATTTCTATTAAGTCAAAATAACGGTGTTAACAATAAAGAACTACAATTTTACTTTTCAAATTTAAATAACTAAATAGAAACTTGATGTAAACCTAAATGATTGAACATATACATTAGTTTATAATATAATGATATATATTAATATTTCAGAATGTATATTATAATTATATAATTTATTTAAATTTTTTAATACTACAAAAAAAGTTAACTAGCTCTTCTTATATTAAGAACCGAGGATAATTTTAATATTTAATGCGTGATATATATATATGTTTAGAAAATTTATTATAGGTTTCGTATGAACAGGGATTTATTACACTATTTGTAATTTGTTACTAATATATATTTTAAAACATTATATATTTTTATAATTAAATTTTTATTTTTACTGTGCTCGCACGTGTTGCAAGGATAGGGAGAGGTGTATTTCTTCCGCAACAACTCAAGTCTCGTGTGGAACAACGTTTTCCAAATGTCAAACGCGTGTTCAACAATATTTTTTTTAAAACGAGATAATCCCTTCCACATATTTACCTCAATTTGTATAAAAATATTTCTTTATCGCGTTTTGAAATGGGACCACGTAACAAGAAGGTGACGCGTATGGGATGAATTAATTAGACCTCGTTTGGTTGTGACTAGGGAGAATATTTTCCTGTACATTTGGAGATTGGAGACTTGTTTTTCCCCTTTTGTCTGCTAGATATATGAAAACAAGACAAAACAAATATAATATCCCTCCTAACAACTATTATAATTAATAAATCAAAATAATATACAAGATAGTAGGAATTAGAACAAATTCCAAGAAAGATATTTAATTATCTAAAATCTAATAACAACTATAAAAATGTACTGATAAATTTTAGTATAATAAATGATAATAGGTATGCTTCTTGCCTCTCTTGAGATTTTTTTTAGTGTAATAAATGATAACAATTATATAATAAATGATAAATTTTAGTATAATAAATGATAACAATTATATAATAAATGATAATAGGTAATCTAATAGGTATGAAAATTAACTAACGAATCGCCATGAATACTGTTTAAGTGAGTTACAAATATTCATTGCTTCAAACACAATTTTAATCATTAATAACAAATCAATACAGCGAATAACTAATTGATTAGTGAATGATCATACTATATAAGCGAGTGATTCATATTTTAATAACATACTAAATTGGTTTAATCACGAATGACTAAAATAACATATCTAATAATAACAATTAACTTCAATGGCAAAAAAAAAAAACAATTAACTAGCTAGAAAACCATATCATTTAAGCTCTTATTTTCATGTGTTAGTCAATTGTTGTTATTCGCAATGTTATTCTCTTTATTTCATGTATTTAAAAGATTAATGGTTATCTTAAATATTAATTTGCACAATTTTACAAAAAAGGCTTACTGATTGTATATTTTTTTGGAACCAAAGGGTGACATGGTTACCCGTGACAGAGCTCCGACAACCAACCATGGTGGCTGTCGAAGACCATCAGAGGTGGGAGTTTTTTTTTTGTGAAATGCCATAAAGTTAATCCACCAAATTATGAAATCCCATTATAATATCTATAGACTAAAAAATGGGGATGCTATGAATTGAGTTTTCATATTTTCATGGGTATTTACCTTTTTTAAAGAATTTTTTTGCGTGAATAAAAATGTTTTCCAAGGCGAATAATTTTTTTTTGGGGTATTTACTTATAAGGCTCACATTCTGAAGAAAACTTTACCATCGTGAGACTTATTACAATGCATCCTCTTGAGAGTTGACGTCTCAACAACTCCATTTTATGGTACTTCACTCGATTTCTTCTGAGCATCCCCTCTTATCATAACCCTTTGTAGATAGTCCACTCAGGTGGTAGGCGGAGACGATGTTCATGTGGCTCCACACCACAAGCTTTTTTTAACGCTTCACTCAATTTTCTATTATTCAATTCCTTATATCAAAACTCTTCGAGAAGTCCTTTTCGATTGATCGTCTCTTAACTAAAATACCATTATAATGAGTTCAAGTTTTAGAATCAACTCCATAAAAGTTAGTTATTAAAATTGAGGAATCCAGGAACTTGTAAAACCCATATTTCAATTAGACATTTCCAATATAGGGCTAGCTACCATAACATATACTAGTAATCAATGTTAATTAAAATAACAGTGTATTATATACATCTACAAGAAAAATAAGTGGAAAGTTTTGTTTACCTAATTTGTGATTGTTTGGGAATTCCGTTGGGAAAATGGATTTTACAGATTTCGAGGCATTTTGAGAATTTCGAGATGGTTTTATGGATTTCAAGATGATTTTTATGGATTTCAAGATGGTTTTTACAGATTTCGAGATGGTTTTGTCTCGGTTTACGTGCACCGTTGGGAAGAATGGCTTCCCAAACAAGCGTTTTATGTGTTTGAGAATTCGTTGGAAGAAAGGAGTTTACGGATTCCAAAAAGAATTTACATAATCCAAAAAGAATTTACAGATTTCAAAATACTTATTATAAATTGTGAGATGTATTTTACGGATTTCAAGATACTTTCTATTTTGATTTACGTATACCGTTGGGAAAAAATTTTCTAAACATGCAGAAGTAATTGAATAATGAATTTCTGTCGGTTTTGAGTAAAATTTTAAATATGGATTGTTCACTGATTTTTTTTATATGATTATACGATAATCTATATTATTAGGTATTACTCAGCTTTGAAAGGACTTGGTCTCTTAAAATTATTTTTTGTTTTCTGATTTTTTATATATGATTATACGATATTCTATATTATTAGGTATTACTCAGCTTTGAAAGGACTCCCGTCTCTTAAAATAATTTTTTGTTTTCACCAACTTTAATAATGGTACTTTCTTACAAAAACGACAACATTTAATGTCAAACAAATGTACACGTTGTTTCTCCTTCCATCTCTGAACATCTCTAAGTGTAATTTTTCTTTCATTTAATGTCAGATGCATGTAATAAGGAGATACTCCCCAGGTTAATTATTTTCTCCCCCAGACGCATCAGTGACCTCAAATCCTATATATACGCGCCAACCTTCATCGCTTTCAATGCACAAAAAATGAGTGAGAGAGAGGGAGAGACTTGGAAAAGTCTCAGAGAGAATAGTGCACTGCCACAAAAGGGGGGAGAGAGGTTAAAGTAACCCCACATCTCCTCTTAGTCACAGACCATCATCCTCTTTCTTTCTCGCTTTTCTTCACATTACAGTACTTTGTACAGTATATCTAGCTTGGATTTTATTCATATGTGGCTGTGATAAAAGGTTTCTTTCAGCCGGGAAGATAGTGAGTTTATGAGAAGAAACGAGTAAAAATGGAAAATAAATATATGGAGTCAGCTTCTTGTTGTTTTTTTCTGGTTTCTGAAACTGATGTAGTTATTATTTATTGATACCACTTTGTCTATTCATATATATGCATACATGTTTCTGGTTTATAAGTTGGGAAAATTTGACTGTCAAAAGAATTCTGGTTTGTTATGTATTTGATCGCTTTTGGAAATATTGTATAATGCTTTTGCCAGATTTGTGTGGATGCATATGAGATCTTCAATCGCTTTCCTTTCTTTCTCTGACTCTCATGAAGACAGTGACACTTTCTCTCTCTTCTTCTTCTTCCCTCTGCTTCTTTCTTTCCTAACCTTTCATTTCCATTTTCCAAAACTTATTACTTGTGTTTCTTTTGCTCTTCTTATAATTCATAATCTTCTCTCTACCCTTTATTTCCCATGTCGTATTATTATTATTGCTTTGATTTGTTTTCTCTCTTCTTTCAGCACTGCTTCTGATCGTCGTTTAGCAGTGGTCGAAGCTAGCCTCGCACTGTGACAACGAAAAACAGTAAGAAATATAGCTAATTTGGTTTGCTTTATTGATAATTTTAGCTAGTTTGTTTAACAACCTACATATATATCTCACCCCTTTCATTTTCTGCTATTATTCTGATGAGAGGAACATTAAGCATGTCTCATTCTACCGTAGTCACCTTAATTCGTTTCTGCAATATGTTTTACTATCAAATATTTTTATTTGGGTGCTGCAAAACCTAGGGTTAGGGCTATTCATTTGTACAAATTTCTGTTCAACGTTGTAGTTTCAGTTGAACTGGTGTCGCTTTGGTCAAAAATTTATTTTTCGTTTTCTGGTAATACAGTATGTTTGCGATGCTTAATTCATTACATGGTCTTTAAGAATTGGGATTACATTAATTAATTAATCTTCGCATGAATCAAATGTGCTTTAATTAGGGATATGATGATTAGGTTTAACTGAGAGGCTTAATTCATGATTAATAAGGGATTAACGGTTTAAGAGAGCTTCCTTCAGTCCACTCATGGAAGGGTAAAGGGTTTGAATTAGCTGCTGACTCATTCATTCAAACACAATAGACCAAGGTTTCTTCATCACTTGCTATTGTGAATGTGTGAATGATGCAGGAGGTAAATTTCATCCTTTTCTTGTCTATGCTTGGACTGAAGGGAGCTCCCTTTCACTGTTTCTTTTCTTCTTCACTAGGCCAGTGGATTACAATGTGTCATACAATCCATGTAGCCGATCCCATTCATAATGGGACAAGGCTTGTTGTTGTTGACGATGGATCCTGTGAATTGAACAAAGTCTTATGTCAAATGAACTCACTGATCATGATTTGTGAGCACTGTGAGACTTGCTATGAGTTTTATATTTTATATTTTATATCGATGGTTAATGCTTTCCCTCTTTTTATCTTTATGCTGTAATATGCCTGCAATCTCGTCCTCTCCCTTTTCGGTGCGGCTTGTTCGCATCCTAAGAAGAGAGAAGGATATCTATTTTTTTGCTCACTAAATAAGACTTATAATTAATGTCTATATTAGCTTTAATATCATTTACTCATTCATTTAATTACTATTTCTGGAGACTTTTCTTGGATACAACACTTTGATTACTGAACCTCATTTTTAAAATTGTATTCTTAAATCCTTGATTCATTTGGCTCAGGCTCACACAAATTGGTGAACTTACGTTGTTTGAGCCTACACAAATTGATGATTTGACTGTTATAATTTACCATATCTGTAGAGGATTAATCTTTTACCTTGATGTGTTCTTTTACTATACTGATGATAATTGGAAATAATTAAGCTTTGATTATAAGTTATCATCATTTCTAATCTATGCATAATGTGCAATTGAAACTTGTTTATTTTGAATTGCGTTGCTGATAGTCATTGCCCCATAAAACTTCTTGTGCAGTCATGGATTGATTAAAGGATACTTCTTGCTCGGGTCTTTAATATAAGATCATTGCAATACAAACTAGATTTTATATTTAGAACCGGAGGTAGAAATATTGTTTCAATATTCACGAGACTTTTGTGTCCTAATGCAATCTCTGATGCTTGCATGTTTTCCAATGATATATTTTGTTGGTGATCACAACCACTCTTTGGAAAATGCCTATGTCTGCCTTGTAAGTTGTAGCTGAAGGAATGTATCACAAGGCATGAATAAAGGTATAGATCTTGCAAAGATGGTAATAAATATATAGTTGGGTTTTTAACTAGAGGTATGGTAAAAAAAATGTTCCCCCCTTTGAATAACCAAAAGTGGATTCTACTTGGGATAAATATTATTAGTGTTTCTATATGGGATCTTGTGAAAATCATTTTCCAAGTGAATGGAGTATATGCTTAATTACTTGTTGAGATAGTTTCTATGAAATTTATCTTGTAGTTCATCGATATGATTTGAAGGTATTTATCTTACTCTTTAGGGAAGGGTGAAATTGAACAATTGTGTATTTTTTTTACAAGTTTAAAGACATCAACTATCACTCTTATTTTTTGGCCAGTATCAACTATCACTCTTTAAGAACCATATAAGTAGTTAACAATTTGTCTTACAATTAGGACCAAAGAAAGCATATTATTATATAGGGGGAATTACTGTGCAATATCTCAAGTAATTTAATCACTAAAATTAGTCTTACAACAAGCAAACAGCATGCACTGATAAGATTCAGTGCACAAAATAACAATAGCCTGCATGCCATCCAGTTGTTGTGGGGGTCCTAAAATTAGCTGTTAAATTGTTTGTGTAGGACTGCATGTGCATCGGTGCATGTATCTATAAAGATTTGAGGTGGGAAAATTCAACTCTTTATTGGATAAGTAGCAAGCTAGCCAGCTGTGTAGAGTGGCGATGTAGATGTAGTGTGTCGGTAACTCTATTATTCCAAAAAAAAAGAAGAAAAAGAAAAAAAAGCCAAGTCCATCCATTCCCACTTGATCAGGATGATTTATGAACAAAATTTCTTATATTTAATCATTTATATATGTAAAGTAATATTGATTAACATGAAGTCCATCATCCTACACCGAGAAACATGGCTCTTTACTTTACTTTGCATTCTATGTTGGAGGTGGAACCCTAATTAAGGCAGGCAGCCTCACTTATTGGAATATTGGAACATCACAGCGTTCTGGAGACAAATGAACGAAACCATTCCTCATTATATTATCCTGACATGTCATCATTTTCTGTAGGTACGTGTTTTTATTATATATGAAGGAACTCAACAACCCACCCACCCGCCAATCTTGGATTCACACTACACTAATACTACTGTTATGTACTATAATATTGCCTTAAAAATGGTGTTAAAGTGCTGTGTCGAATCATAACCTTGATAAATTGTGTCTGAGAAAGAACTTTTTTTCCGTCTTTGAAGCTCTCCCTGTCCCTGTTCCTCTCTCTTTTTCTGGGGATTAAACTTCTAAAGTCCGACCAGGTATTCCAGCGTCAGAGACTAAAGATAAGCTGTTCAAAAGGCTACGCAAACCCTATAAATTCTTGTCTTCTATGAGGGGGGTTTGAGCCAGGGCTTGGAACTTGAAGCTATGCTTCTTCTACTTGGTTGGACATTCGTGACCCCTATATATTTTATTCTTTATTTTTGTTGTTATCAGAACTCGTTCCCCAAGAAAATATTTGAAGATTGATGGGCTTCTTGATTATTATTAGACTTTCATATTTGGGAACTGAGATTAGGAATTTTAGGGCTTTTGAAACGCTTGTTCGGTGGGAGAGGTGAGCGATGATAAAAGAAACCCTAATATATCAAATTTTGAGGCAAAAGTGATGGTGATGTTTCTGAGAGAAAAGATCGTTTCTTTTTGTTTTGGTCTTCTGGGGTTCACAGAGAAGATTCAAGATCGTATTTTTTTTTAAGAAAAAAGCCACCTTCTGCATGTTTGTGAAAGTATTGTAAGCTTGAATTTTACTGGAATATAGGAGGAATCCCCTGGATGAGTAGAAAGAAAGAAAATAATAAGTTAAACATTGAAACAGCTAAGATTAAACTAAGCCAGTTCCTTGAAGAGTTCGAGATGCAAGTACAATTAGGTCTGGATTTCTCACTTTTTCCCAGTATTATTATATTTCCGATAAATTGCACATGCGATGTGATTGGGCCACACTTCCTTAGTGGTTTAAATTAATTATTAATTTATTTGTGAACTGTGAATTGAAGTTCTCTCTTAAACTGGATTTCTCATTCATTCCCCTAACCTCAGTTATGTGTATTTGTTAGAATCTGCAAATCTTCAATATAATTAGGTGGTTTTACGTTGATGTTATTTTAGGTCAGGACCACTTGTATATCTATGAGCTACAGGGCACGTGTTGTATGGCCATTTGTGGAATTATTTGCTTCTTGTTGCTGACAGAATAGAAAAATTTGTGTGAAGTCCCCCCCAACTGTTGTGTGACGATTCTTAGCCTGTTGGCTCATCGGCTTGTGACAGGCAGCCCTAAAATTATAAAGGGAGAATTACTAAAAGGTCCTAGAGAAATGACTTAATGAGGGGTATACAAGGATCGGTTTTATTCAAGAAATGATAACAGGTTTATGCTCCATTATTTGAGACTTCAGAGTAATTCATTCCCCCGGATTATTATAAACTTCATATCAGAGAGACTAGTAACGGTGAGTGAGTTTTGTGTGTGTGGGGTTCGGTGGATCTGATGTGTTTGTGTGTGTGTGTGTGTGTGTGGGGTTCGGTGGATCTGATTGTGTTTTTTAACCCTGTATGAGAGAGTTTCTGGGCAAATATATTTGAATGATGATGATAGTAAATAATATTAAAAGCTGGAGGCCATGATAGGCTTGGAGTGTGATAGTGTGAGTCCCAACTGCTTTCTTTCTGAAGAGGCTATATGTGTAGCAAGTAGCAAGCAAGTTCTATGTATCTATGGTGGTCCCTGCAGCTGGTTTTAAGTATTTATGATGAGCATGAGTAGTGTTATGGTTAAAGGCTGCTTCTTGTCATACTTGAGGCCTGCATAAATGACGAGTGTTTCTGCAGATTTTGGGCTCATAAACAAAAACCAAAAAGAACCACTTCTATCTTATACTTCAAATCAACACTCATCACTACTATTTTAATAGGTATAGAACATAACCCATCACGTACAAACTGGACATCTTGAATCGGGATGATAATCTGCTATGAACTCAAGTTTAAAGGCAGAGTTCATCCTTTTTAAAACGTATGAACCATATACGTACTACTACTGTAAATCTCTACTCCAACATTTCATTGAGCCTCTTGTCTCTGGGCAGTCCTCTGTGAAGATCGGCCTCCTAATGAAAGTGCTAATATTGATGAATATAAGTTTAACGGAAGAGTTCAATCCCTAAAGACTGGCCTAAAGATATGAGCACACATCCAAAGAGAGAGTCCGTCTCAACAGATTAGCATGATGGAAGAAATTCCTTAACTTGTAAAACTCTACTTTTGTGGGGCTCCGATGTGAGCTAGACTCATAATCACTATCGAGTTCATGTCCGGTTTTGATATTTAGCTAGAGACTTGAAAGTTTTTTGGTCTCAGTCCTATCTCTCGTAGCGAGCAACTAATACTATGCATTATTTTCCTCGCATAATTGATCTGTCAATTTGGCTGAGAGGTCTTCTGATACTCATCGTTTTCTGCAACATGTAGACGGTGACATCTCTTCGCAAAAACAAAGCGTTGGACCACACACAACACTCAAAGTTTGTGGTCCATACAAACAGGATACATTACAGTAGTCAGTAACACTGATAACTCCTCCTCTACTGTCTACTTATCGTGCCCGCGCCACCTTCAAGAGATGTGGTCGAAGGATTGTCTGGGATTTATTCCCCCTACTCTGTAGTTTCTTTTCCTTGAGCCTTTGTGCTCTCCTTTTGTATCAAAAAAAAAAAAACACTGATACATCATGGTGTACACTGTACACAGAAATATATGTGTGTGTGTGTGTGTGCATGCTGGTAGTTGCAGCAGGAGGTTGTGTATCTGCATCTAATGTTATTTTTACTGCGAATTGAGATGTGTCAGTGTCGCTTATACACACACATGATGTTGGTGTGAACATGGTGAGTGTATGGGTGGGCATTGGAGAGATTGAGAATCTAAATATTTGGAAGTGCGAGACAGGAACTAATGATCATGGTGATGGAAGAAGGGGACATGAATGGTTTCTGATGTTATTTTGCTTCAAAGGATGATGAGGTGGATCTCACTACCGCCGTACTTTCCGTCTGGTGTGCACAATTGCAGTCTTCCTTCTCTTTTCAACACTCACTATGAGTCTTTTCATGCTCCTCCTCCTCCTTCTCTCAACATTTTTTAAATAAATTTTTTTGATTTCATTAATTATTATTATTAACACCACTTGGCCTCTTGGATTTTTACTAGAATAATAATCTCCCTCCTCTGGCCACCACAGAATCTGTGCTGCGATTTCCTCCCACCAAACTTTGAAACTTGAAACTCATTTTGATGTTTATGGGTGCCCATCAAGTATGGTTCGCTTAGGGATCTTCTATATAAATTTATAATTTTCACTCATTGTAATTCAATTCGCTCCTTAAGCTTTAATATCTCAGTGCACTATACACCTCAATCGTTATAGGGTTTGTTTGGCATTTAGGTTACAAAATTTCAGTTTGAAATCTAGGTTTTCTCTTTCCTACTTTTTCCTCTTTCCAACTTTTTTTTTCTTTTCTCTTTTTTACTTTCCTCTTTCCTACCCACTTTTTTGTCTCGGAATCTGTGAAAGCTATAACTTCCCAAACATAAATCACTTTTCAAAATCTAGTTTTTACCTCGGAATCTGTGAAACATAGGTTTCAAATCTGGTTCCCAAACAAGTCCATAGTTTGTTTTGATTTGCTCTAAATTTGATTCTTAAACTTTGGTTCATTTTAATTCATACTTTACAATTTTAATCATTTAAAACTTCAAGCTTAATGAAATGTACTGATCTAGTCCTATTAATAATGTAGAGATTCTTTATTATTGCACTCTTTCGATCTTATCTATAAGTTACTTTTAGTATGTTTCATATTGATTCAGATAAAAGTAAAACTTTATATGCTCAACTTTAAAATTCAATAAATGTTTAATTTTATTCCTATTTAATATACATTATGCTTTATAAGAACAAAGTTAACACGAATAAATAATGGTAAAATTGTATATTTATATAAAAAATTTAATGAAGCGATTTATAAATACGACTAACAAATTTATTCTCTCTACTCCATGAAAAGGATCAAATTAGTATTTATAATTCACATCATTTAATTTTTTATATGAATGTATAATTTTATAAATCATTTTATTATTGTTTAAATTTTGTTCTCGTCTGTACAAAATAGGGGTAAAGTTTAAAAATTGTTAAATTTTAAGAGGAGTAATTAGGTTTAATGTTTTTCTTAATTCTTGAAATATGATGGAAGCAACTTAGTACTAAAGGTAATTTTATTTTCTAAAATATAATGAATTGTATTTTAAATAGTTAATAATTGAATTGAATAAAATCAAACTTCAAAAACTAAATTACGGTTGGGTTAAAACTACAAATATGAAAAGATCAATTTTCAAATTCGTTTATTGCAATTTTTATATAACAAACTTAGTATATATGAGCATTGGGTCAACTTGGAGTATCATTAGGATTAA